>JABUQX010025614.1:0-42522 GCA_015478945.1 Trachelipus rathkii
TATATAGTATTATATATATGATATATATGAATACTATATATATAGTAATGTCGGTGGGGTAGGTGCTCATTTTTTAGTATATTTATTATATAGGTATTTATAGTATTATATATATATATATATATTAAGTATATAATATATATATATTATAGTATATATATATATATTATATATATATATATAATATATATATACTTATATATATATATATTATATATTATATTATTATATATATATATATTTAATATATATAATATATAATATGATATATATATATATATAGTATAATATATTATATATATATATATATGTAGTTATTAATATATTATATATATATATATATTATATATATAATATTATATATATATTATAGTATTATATATATAATTTTCATTTTTTCTTTTTTCAATTATTTTTATTTTTCGAAATTTTGTTGGGGAACTGGTGCGGTGCCGGTGCGTTCCAAAGGCCCGCCGCACGCTCCGCACCGCAGCGCGCCACCGTTAATTTTTTCTCGTGCTGCGCGCACCGCACGCACTTTTATTTTTTCTTTCGGCACCGCAACGCACCGCACCAGGTCGCTGAAAATTTGATGCGCACCGCACGCACCGCACCAAATGGAGAAGCACCGACGCACGCACCGACCGCACCCGGTGCGTCCGGCCATCCTAACCTAACCTACGTGTTGCCGTCGGTTCTCTGTGTGTGGATGTTGGCGCTTTGGGGGGTTGCTTCACCTCTGTGGGAGAGTGGGGTTGGCTGGTGTGCGTATACTGGTTCGGGGGATGTATGTTTTATCGGTTGTTGGTGTGGTGGTCTGATTTCAAAAGGAGGATTGGCTTGGATTCGAGAGATATGGAGCGGCCAGTGGAGTGAATGAGGCTTTGGACAGAGCACAGGGCACAGGGAGTCAGGACTCAGGGTGAGTGACGGGGTACTCATCCTTTCTTCAGTTCAATTCTGGTTTGAATACAATTTTTAGTTCATATATTTTTGTATATCATAATAGCATTTAATTCAGATCTATTTCTGTTCGATTATGAAAGTCATTCTTTGTATATATATATTATATTATATATATAATAGTATATAGATACAAATGTAAAATACAATAGTAATTAGTAGTAGAAGTATCTCTATCTTATATCATGCTATCTTTGTTCATGTCTTCTAATCTCTACCTTACGGATGTTACGAAAACCAGCGAAATATAAGAGAAAAGGGTTGTTCTGTGATGTAAATCAATTTAGGGGTGTACCGAACTTTGGAAATCAGTCCCGGCCGAACCCGGAATACCGCGAATTCACAAAAAAAATCGGCCCGGAAACCGGAATTCTTTACCACTGTGAGTCAGTAGCTAGAAGAAAGTGTAAAAAAAAATAGGGAGATTGAAAGAAAAGGAAGAACAAGAAGGAGATAGAGAATTAGAGACAAGGAAAAACAAGAGAGAAAGGGAGATTGTGAATGGTTAGAAGAGGGGAAAGAGGGAAAGAGATAGATCGAAGACCGAAAAATAAGTTTTGAGGAGAGTCTCCCCAAGAAAAGATATTGTATATCAAAGAGACACAAAATCTTTGAGAGAAGTCTTATGCACAATGAGAACCAGCCATCAGTTCACAGAAAGTTAGGGATTTTCATCACGAACTAGCGATCGTACAACCAAAATACTATCCTAGCAATTAAAAATTATGTGAGAAAAAGTGTATGTTACCACCTTCATGTACAGGAATTGAGATTTAGCAGGTATCGAGCAAGTTATTCTAAGGCTTGATTCAGATTTATCATTGTTACTGACAGACATTATTAGAGAGCTATAATGTCAAATGACTCCGATCGTTAACTGCAACTCTTGGCTACCAGCGAGTGTGAAAAATGGACTTGTGGTACTCCATGCAAATTGATTCCCAAGGTCATCTGGAATTAAATACTTAAGGGGAAATTGTGACGATTTGAAGTAAGGCGGAAATTCCGTCCGTAACATTAATTCCATTGATCCGAGAAGGAGCATAAAAACAGAAACGGTGAACTGATAGCAGAATGTACACAAGTCGTTAGTCAGAAACGGGCAATGATAAAGAGTTGCCGTTCTTCAAGAACAGGGATTAATAAAGAAAATGAGGAATAGTTAACATGCAATCATCCATGTGAAGCTGTTGAATGAAACTAAAAGAATTGACCAAGAGACTTGTGGAAATCCACATCTTGCAACCCACGATTTGCCAATTTCAAAAGAATTGTAAGTACAAGGTTGGAATAGCACAGGATATTAGCAAAGAATTGAATTGTGAAAGACCTGCTGCAAGTTGATAATTAGAACAATCATTGTCATAAGCTGTTGACTTGGCTAATTAAATTGTAATACGGAACAGAAATTCGAAGAGGTGCAACATCTCAATTGGTGTGACGGAAACTATATAAGGCAAAATGCAAATCTGATCAGTTCATATCTAAATCATTATTGAGCTGTCCGAAGCAAGCTCTTGCAAACTTCTGGAGGATACAGCAGAGAATTTAAAAGAAGAGCTGAAGAGAGCTTGTAGAAAATTAGAATTATGAAAAATTAAAAAGGAAGAGAAAGGATTATTAGACATATTATCAAACAAGATGTGAGATGTAAATAATTGGGAGAAGACCCAAGAATACTGACTATCAAAGTTGAAAATAAGAGAATGAGTTAGAAAATGGATTCTGAAGAAATTACTGCAAATTGATTGACAGTAGAAAGTTGAGAAAGAGAGCAGAACAAATGTGAGGTCGGCGAATGAGGTGTCATTGGCAGAAAACGAGCATTGATTCGCCCCAAATTAAACTGTAGAGCGCCAAAGTACTCAAAATCATCAGGAGCATAAGAAAGAAATGTAAGCAAAGTGACTGTGAGATGAAGTGTGAAGAAAAGGCAAGTGAAAGTTGACCACAGCGAGTCAGGAGTGTTAAAAAGGAAAAAAAGAAAAATCAGCGACTCTTCAGTAAGGGAATGTCTGAAAAAAAGAAATTTACCAGAAAAATAAATTGTGCAGCTTGGAAAAGAGAATTCCTTAATTTTAGGGGAAAGTTGAACAAAGCAAAATTTCCCACAACATAGTAGTACTAGCCACAAAAACGTACTCTCGTCAGCCCTTGTCCATTATATTCCAGAAAAATATGTTCAGTCAGAAGCAGGAAAAATATAGAGGAAAAATTCGTGTAAAAATGATGCCCAAATACTGGGTGAACAGCGGGGACTTCACACAATGCAGAAACAAAAGTGTAAAGAAAGGAACGATATTATATATAATTGAAAATAATTCAATAATATAAGAAAATATATATGTATTAAGATTATTGATATTAATATATTAAATGAATTATTATATATATTATATATATATATAATAATAATAGAATGATATGTATGTTACCAGTGTAAGGGTAAAAAAGTTAAAATTATCTGTAAATATAGTTAAAATGATAATAATATATAGGAATTAGAATATATTAGTTATAAGCTTAATAAATTAATATGAAATAAATATATAAATATATATAGGGCAATAATGAATGAATGTGATATTCAACAAAGATAGAGAGCAATTAGTTTTTGTGAATGTAATACTGTAGGTAATGGGATTACACTGTATTGAATTACTTGACACAAGGCTAACTTATATATGGGAAAAATTGGGCGTGGGGTAGAAAATGAAAATTCTCCAGCAAATGTGTCTTCAAAGAAGTAAATAGAATTCCGGTCCGGCCGCGAACGGAACCTGGAAAAAAATTGTGCAAATGTTCCGGCGGAAGTCCGGTTACACCTGCTATTAAATCATAATTGGAATATGGATTCAGGTATACTATGAAAAATTGAAAACCCAAGTGAAATTATCATATGAGCCATATAAAAAATACATTAAGAAAAAAAACGAAAAAAACTGAAAAAGAACGAAAAAACATGTGAAAAAACAGTGTCATTGTGAAAAAAACACGATTTGGAAAAAAACCAGTGTCCCCGAACCCTTAGGAAGTCCCGTGAAAATCAACTGTAACCAACACCTTATCACTGCCCTACAATCTTAATAAAAAGTAAAAATAATAAACTAAAGATAACTTATAATTTCAGGAAAGTGGAGGTCAAGAGATCTGATTGAACATTGAATATGCTCAGACTACTGTGTAAGATCATCCCAGTGTAAGTACTAAAAACAGTGTGGCCAAACATTCGCATTAACAATTAATCAACACCCAAAAGGTGGTGTGTAAATTCGTAAGGACCCAAAGGTGGTGGGTTGAGTGAAGTGTGGTGCGAGTACTATGGTAATTATCTTTAGGTTGGTGTGGTATTGATCAGCGGCAGTGAGGGCGCTTATTATACGGCTGCTGAAATGTAGTATGTGTTGTTCTTGGTAATATCCACCCAAAAAAGTGAGTAAACGGTGCTAAACCCATATATTAATATAATTCAACTTGTCTGTGGCCAGACGGAGAAATTAGTGTGTAACATTCAGGTGGAACCGCATTAGTGATAGGGAAGTGGGGATAAGATGATTATTAGTGACCTCAAAGTGTAAGATGTTCTAAGTGGACTGGGTAGCTCAAACTTCAGATTTATTGGATTACGACACTATGCGGATGTCGTAACAAGGAAGTTTGTCGAAATATTGTAGACATGGAGAGTGTGTGAGAACTCATGGCTCTAATGAGGAAATTAGCAAAACATTGGGATTTGAATGTGTTAAAAAAAATTATAGATTTTTTATTTTATGTAAGCTTGTATTCTATATAATTTATTATTATTCTCTTAAATATAGCATCAGATATAGGTGGCGAGTACCGAGGTCCTATCTATTTAACCTTTACTGATATTTTGGTTATTAGTCAGAGGTGGCTCATACTTCTGACTTAATAATAAAGTCGGACTAATGAATAGACCTACTGCTTAAAATTACAAGGAGTAGATAATGTGGAGTCTCGGATAATAAGAAAGAAACTCAATATGTGTTCTCTTTTAGAAAATAAAGTTGCAGCTCTCTAAAAGTTTGTTAAAAGCTCTTTATAGGACTTTTCATTCTGTGAATCCATTCAGGGTTAGTTCTTCATTTAGTGCGCCTCTTAGTTCATGTTATGAGTTTTTTTGCAGGTATAGCTATGCCTAGAAAAATTATTTATTTTATCTACAATATTTATCATAACCGGAGATATCTAAGATGGCTTTTAACGGTTTCAGCCCTAATACTTTTTCATATAAGAAGAGATCGCTATTGGTGAAAATGTTTGTGGGCTAAATACGCACGCTTGTGAGGGGCCTGTAACTTTTTTCCAAAAGACATCATTTTCGTCTTTTTTTATTTCCCTCATTAATTATTTTATTTGGACTTGTTGCTGTGAAATATACAGGCAGTTTTCAGAAAAAAAAATCAGCCTTTTTTGTTTTAAGTAACTATAACTTAAAAACTTTAACACTTACAGAAATTAGTTCTAGAATATGATAATAATAGTATGGCATTTTGGCAATCATTTAATGAAAGAAATTAAAAAAATAAAAATAAAACTAGTTTAAAAATCTATCCCAATTGGGAATTTTTTTGGGGGGTGCAATTTGCAGAAAACCTAAAAAATATATAAATTTTACCCCCCAATTATTTGGTTGACACTCAAGTCTGAAATGAAGCATCCTTAACGTTCAGTAGTAAGTAAGAAGATAAATTAGGTGCATTGCTCAGATTTAGCTGTTTTGTTAAATCTGGCACCCTTAGCCATTTTAGCGACTTTTAGGTTTTTTGGTTGTTTGTCGGGATGTATTCAATGGGTTTTCGATGCCTCCGAGTCGATTCCCGTGGTTACTGAGCCAATTGGCCACCCCAGTCAAGGGTGGGGGGGAATGGAAATGGAAGTCTGAAATTGCCACCACCGGGGGTCAATGAAGAACGTATAAGATATTACTTTTTTAAATGAAATGTGCCGTATCAGATATCGTATGTTATATGTATATGGTGCATAGCTTAAGACCCTGTAACGATAAAAGTAGGTTATCAACAATTCTTTTGACATTGTTTTTTATTTTATTTTTTGTACAAACCTTATAAAAGAAGAAAATTAACAACTTTTAAAAAGAATTTCTTTCAAAGACAATGTTATCTTAAATAGCATTAGGAATAAATTTATATATGTTGTTTGAAATAGAACTTTTTTGGCGCAGTTCTACTGTAGCCTGTTAGTATGGGTGTGCCTGCTACAACTTTATTAAATGCTTGTTTTGTGCAATTAACTTCTGTTTTTTTGTGTAAAACAATAAAATACTGAAAATCTGGAAATATACCCTGGTTGACGTACTGTAAATATACTATAGTATATATAGTGATATTATACTTGTCGATGGCAGTTGATTCTTATATATAGTTATAGTTATAAGTATATATTGATATAATATTAAGATATATATATATAGATATATATATATATAGGTATATATATACCTACTGATTTTTAAGAACATTGATTTTTTTTTTTATAAGAAAATCCCATGGGAGTTTTAACAACTTGAGAGGCTGTAACTTTTTTTCTTAAGACTTAACAGATTTTTTTTAAATTATTCAATTAGTTATTTTTTTATTATCTCTATCCTGTGATTTTTATAGAAATCGAGTAAGGCCCCTCTGCAAATAATCTTACTGATTTTTAGAGCGTAAAAAGAAATGATATGAAAAAACGCTTATAAAAATAGTCATAAATTTGGTAATATTTTACCTAACAACATTTGGCAGTTGCTTCTAGGAATATCCAAAAGATTCGAGATTTAAAAAAAATATAATTTTTTTGTTTATTCTGGAAACTTAACTATTACCTAAAACTGATAAAATTATGTATATGTATCTATCATTAATAAAATTGTTAAGATAACAATAATAATAGCACTATTTGATACTACAATTTGAATGTACTATTCGGAGACAAATTATTAACATTCAGTAGCACCGTTTACGGTCATATTAAATACAAATCGGAAATGGTAAGTTTGAAATACATAACATCAAAACTTTATAATTTAACAAACTGGAAACACTATTTTAGTTAGAAATTAAATAACTAAATAAACTTTACGTAGCAATTACAAATATGGCGATAAATTTATAATTTAACAAATATGGTATCAAAAAATTGCTTTAAGTTTTTTTTTACCGATTAACGTATATATTATAAATGCATATTTTTAAAAAAAATATGAAAAATTACGCTCCGAAACAAAAAATTGACTAACTTCGGCGTCTTTTGGGATAACATCTATCGATGTTTGTTTTTGATATTTCCCGATTATTTATATATCGATAAAAATATAATTTTTCGTTCGATTATTTTTTTACGATTTATCAAATGATGTCAATTGAAACATAGTATATTTATACTGTGATTGAATATACTAAACGTAGTTTCATTAAATAAACAAATAAAAAAGATTTGTTAAATATTTATTTTTAATAAAATTTAGAAATATACAAAAAATCAAATAAATTGACTTAAAAAATATAGTATAAATATATAATATAATAATATTTTAATAGACATATTTATAGTGTTATAGATATTACTAATATATATATATATATTTAGACTATATTTATATTATAGTTATATATATATATATAGTATTATATATATAATATTAATATATTTAGTATAGTTTAGTATATTATTATATAGTATATTTAATAGAGGAGGAAGATGAGAGTAGAGAAGATGATAGCGTGAGATGAGAGATGAGAGTAGAGATTGAGAGAGAGAGATAGAGTAGAATGAGAGAAGAGAAGAGAGAAGAGAGAGAGAGAAGATGAGAGAGAGATGAAGAGAGAGATGAAGAGAGAGAGCGAGAGTAGATAGAGAGAGAAGTGAAGTTTATGATAAAAGTATGAAAAGAGAATGTTCCGAAAACGTTAATACTGATTTTACAGTATAAATACTACGTATGTCCATTATAAGTCATATATATGAGTATTTAATTACAATATTATAGGTATGTATACTTTGTTTTGGATGCCCATTAAATGGAAAATATCATGCGATAGAACAATGCTAAACGTTTCTTTGCTTGTATCCATCCTTAATCATAGTGAATATATATATATATATTATATATATATATAATATAGTATATATATTATATATATATATTATTATATTATATATATAATATATAATCATATATATTATTATATTGCCGTAGGCCTATCGCTAACCTACATCAAGAGTTTAACCAAATTGATAAACTATGCCTAATGGACATACCGGTTATCGTAAAAGTGGATTACCGTTTACGTGTAGATCGATTTTATGTATGGGCGGTAGCCTAACGCTCCTTTGCTCTCTCTTCAGTGCATGTCTCTCTCTCTCTCCTCTCTCTCTCTCTCTCCTTCTCGTCTCTCTCTCTCCTCTTCTCGTCTCTCTCTCTCTCTCTCTGCTCTTCCATTCGTCTCTCTCTCTCTCTCGTCTGCTCGCTCCTCTCTTCTCAGTCTTCTACTCTCTTCTGGCGTCGTCATGCTCTTTATATATATATATATGATGTGATATTATTATATATATATATATTATATTATATAGTATATAATATATATTATATATATATAATATATATATATATAATATATATTATGTATATATATATATTATTATAATATATAAATATGTAAACATAAATATATATATACATTAATAGTTTAAAAATAATTATTAAAATATGATAAGTTTGATGAATTTTTAAATATTTAAGCAAAATTTTTTTTTATTTTTTATTTTAATTAACTACGTTTGGTATATTCAATCACAGTATAAATATACTATGGTTCAATTGAATCATTGATAATCGTAAAAAAAATTATCGAACGAAAATTTATTTTATCGATATAAAAATAATCGGAAAATATCAAAAACAAAAAAATCGATAGTGTTATCCCTAAAAGAACGCCGAAGTTAGTCAATTTTTATTTTTATAACATTTTTTCATATTATTTTTTTAAAAAATATGCATTTTATAATTAAGACGCTAATCGGTAAATAAAAAACTTCAAAGAAATTTTTTGATACCATATTTGTAAATTATAAGTTTATGTTTTAATGTCACTTAATAGTTACGTAAAAGTTGCTATTAACCAATCCTTTTTATACCTACCATACCACATTTCATTTTTATACCCCTTTTGGTTAAATTTAAGTTTTATAATTTTAATGCAATAGTTACGTAAAGTTTATTCACCTCAGCAAAACTATGACCGTAAACGGTGCTACTGAAAATGTTAATAATTTGTCTCCGAATAGTACATTCAAATTGTAGTAATCAAATAGTCTATTATATTGTTATTTAACAATTTTATTAATGATTATATAATATTATTGGGTAATAGTTAAGTTCAACAGATTAAAAAAAAATTATATTTTTGTTAAAGAATGCTTTGATATTCCTAGAAGCAACTTGCCAAATGTTGTTAAGTAAAATATTAATCCAAATTGTATGATATTTTTTAATAAGCGTTGTTTTCATATATTTCTTTTTACGCTCTAAAAATCAGTAATAATGGTGCAGAGGGGCTTCACTCGATTTTTATAAAAATCACAGGATATACCCTAAAAAAAATAATAATGAATAATAAAAAAAAACATCTGGCAGTCTTTAAGAAAAAAAGTTACAGCCTCTCAAAGATGGTAAAAACTCGCCATAGGATTTTCTTAATTTTGAAAAGAAAAAATGGTTTAAAAGTTCTTTTATATATATCATATTATATATATATATAATATATATATGTATAGTATCACTAATATTATATATTATATATATATAATATATAATCATATATATATATATATATATATATATACATAACCGCGTCACCAGGGTAATTTATAAAGTTTTAGTTTTTATTGTTTTTAAATTGTGTGTAGTTGTATTTCAAAAACAAAGGTTTTGCACAAAAAAATTTTAATACAAAAGTTGAGCAGACTACAGGTACAAGTGGAACTGCAAAAGAAGTTTTTTAAAAAATATATGAAATAACCTAGATTTTTGATTTTTTCTTGAAAAAAGTTTTTAAAAAAATGTTGTTAATTTTGATTTGATAAAGGTCTGTGTACAAAAAATAAAAAAAAAAATGGGCTTTGTTTGCTTTTTTTGTAAAATTGATCACGCTACTCTTTGATAGTACGTTTTAAAGCTATTGTATACATATAAAAATACATATTGATAGCTACATTTCTTAAAAAGTTATTTAATTCATTTATAATGACCCCGGGCAATTTTCAGAATTTCATTCGCAATGTCCCCCCACCCTTGAACTGGGGTGGGCCATTGCTCAGTAACCACAGGAATCGACTCGGAGGCATCGGAAACATATAAATCAGTACCCGGACAAAACAAAAACTAAAAATAGGGCTAACAATATGCTAGAAATTGTTTCAAAATCCGAAAAATCACTAAATCTGGCAATCTCGTCATATTTTATCATTCTTACTTACTACTGACACGTTAAGGATGTTCATTTCAGCTAGTGTCAACAAAAAAGTGGGTAAAATTTATATAGTTTTTTTCTACTCATCCGAAATTGCCCGTGCCCAAAAAAAATTTCCTTCTTTTTTTAAGAAGATTTTTTTAAAAATAGTTGATTATTTTTTATTGTTTTTTCATTTCTTTACCATTTAAATGTTTAGCGATATGCCATAATTTTTTATAGAGTATGCTATAATAAGGATGTAACAAGGGAATTTTACACGTTACATGTTGGAAGTATTTTTAAAACAAAAAAAAGGCTGATTTTTTCTGAATATTTGCCTCCGGTTGACTGTATATCTATACTCCAAAAAAATAATGAATGAAGGCTATATAATAAAAAGTAGTTCGAAATAAAATGAGTGTCTTTTTGGGAAAAGAAAGTTACTAGCGCTCCTCAAAGTGTTTCATTTTCCCATATGCTTTCTATATAAAAAAATTAGTGGTAGTTTTGTTCCTCTTGTGCTCATTGTTAGGGCACAGTCCAGTTCGGGGTTATGATAAAATTTGTTAAGTATATATATATTTTCTGTGTATACCTAGCAAAACATATCATAACCTGAACTAGAGGGCCTGAAATGAGAACTAACCTGAATGGATAAAATGAAAAGTCTATAAGAGTTTTAACAACTTTGAGAGGCTGCAACTTTTTTTCTTAAAGAGACCATCATATTTGGTTTTTTTATTCTTCATTATTATTTTTTTAGAGTAGGTTATATCCTGTGATTTTTATAAAAGTCAGAGTTGAAGCCCCTCTGCACTACTAATACCAAAAAATCAGTAAGGTTATGATAGGCTTGGTTAAGAAGACACAGATTTACTGTGTATAATTAAGAAAACTGTAATTATTAAGTTCAACATATTCTAAAAAAATCTATATTTTTTTAAAAATCAATCAATGTTTTGATATTCCTAAATTAGAAGCAATGTTTGCCAAATGTTGTAAATAAAAAATTAAATTTTGTTCGAAAAATCAGTAACATTATGATGAGTTTGGTCAAGTAAAAACAGATTTACTGTGTATAATTAATAAAACTTATAACCTAAACTTAATGGGTTCTAAAATGAATTTAAACAAAAATATTTTTTGGCAGGTTGATTATATTTATATATGAAAAAGGTTTAGCACCACTGTTTTAATACTTTTATATAGGGATGAAAGATATATAAAAAAAAACGAAATTTCGTAAGAATCTGTTGAACTCGATAATTACCAAGAAAACTTATCATAACCCAAACTTAATGGGTCCATATAAAAAAAAAAAAACATTTTTGGGTAGATTGATTAAATTTGTATAGAGATGTTTGGCACCACTGTTTTATTAGTACTTTTACATGGGAATGAAAAATATATATAAAAAAAAAAAAGTATCGAGAATAATATCAATGTTTCATCAGAATCTCTTGAACTCAACTATTACTGAATTATAGAAATTTATCTATTAAGTATTATTATTTTTACTTTTTATTAAGAATTTTAGGGCAGTGTAGGTAGTTGGTTAAAATTAATATATTCAAGGGACATTCCTAGGGTTGGGAAAAAAACTGTTTTTTTCAAATCGTGTTTTTTTCATGAAAAAAACATGTTTTTTTCATGTTTTTTTTTCGTTTTTTTTTCAGTTTTTTCGTTTTTAAGATTAAATGTATTTTTTAAAATATAAAAGAGCAATATGATAATTTTCAGCCTTGGGTGATTTTCATTTTCAAATAAAGTGATACTGAAATTAAACAGAATATCCATTATGGATTTATAGTAGGCTGTACCGGAATTCCGGCCGGATTTGACTTTTTTTTTTCCGTTTTTTTCTCCGGTTCGGTTCCGGCGAACCGGAATTATTAATTTACTTCTGAGAAAAAATTTGCTGGAAGGATTTATTTTACATAACCCCGAAATGTGTTAAACAAAAATATAATGTACACAATAACACTCCTATTTATGCAGTCGATTCACATACCTACAGTAAATTCATTTAAAATAAAGTTTACTCGAATACGCTCAAAATTAGGATTTGTAAGGATATTTCACATTAAATTCAAAATTTGTAATTGCCAAATATATAGTATATTATATATATGATCTCATATTATATATATGATATTTACGATTAAGTTCCATATATATATATAATATACGTATATATATATATATATATATATATATATATGATATATATTTAGTATATATATATATAACAAAATTTCTTTAAACCTTAACTGTAAATAAAAAATAAAGTACTTTTCTATATATATATATATATATATATAGTTATATATATATATTATTATATATATTATATATATATATTATATATATATATATATATATAATATATATATATATTATATATATTATATATAGTTTAACTTTCTTTAACACTTTTGAAATATTCTGAATTGGTGGTGAAGTAAAGAAAAACCAGTATTAATCACAAATATCACAAACCACAGAATTGTTCCTCAAATATATTTTTTTTCGCTCGCTTCTGAAATGAAAAGTAATTCTCCTGAATATAGTGGGAAGGGACTGGAAAGGAAGTAGTTTTTTGTGCTAGTACTACTATGTTTCGGGGGAATTTGCTTTTGGTTCCTTTCCACCTATTGAAGGAATTTTCTTCTTTTCCCAGATTAGAATTAATTTTTCTGGTAAAAAAAATTTCAATTTTTTTAGAAATTTCAAACTTTTGAAAAGTCGCTGATTTATATTTTATTTCCTTTTTACACCTTATTTATTTACCTAAAATAGCTTGTAAATGACTAGAAAAATTTCTCATGTCTAGTAACGTGATGAAGAAATTTTCTTTTTCTTAATGCTCCTGATTGATTTTGAGGTCACTTGGCAAATCTAAGTTTATTTGCAGATAATGCGTCGTGTCTGAAAATGAACTTCATCGCCTGAACCTTCTTTTGTATTGCTACTACTATAATTATCACTTTCTACCCCTTCATTATTTGCATATTTCCTCAGAGCCATCCATTTTCCTAACTCAATTTTCTCTTATTTCATTTAGAAATAAAGTCAGTATCTTTGGGTCTGATACATTCTTGAAAAGAGTTAGGATATGTTGTTCCTAACTGTCTGATGTATCCTTTCTCTTCTTTTTATTCATTTTAAATCTAAATTCTAATGCCTTCTTCAGCTGTTGCTCTTCTTTATCCTCTGCTGTCATCTCAGAGTTTGAGAGATATGATCTGGAAAGCTCAAATATGTAGTAGAATATTGATGATATAATTGATTTTGCTATAGTTTTCCGTAAACACATGAGAAAATGGGTTTGCAACCTTAGAATTTTCAAGTATTTACATTTATTAGCAGTCAAGAAAAGCTTAAATGATTGATTGTTCTATAATATAACTTGCAGAGGTCTTTCAAACATTCAAATTTCTTTCTATATCAATATGTCTATTCTCACTTGTATTCAACATCTTGATTGGCATAGTGGGCCTTGCAAGATGTGATCTCAGTCTCTTGGTATTCTTTTTAATTCATTACAGCTTAAAAAACTGGAAATGATTGAAATGTGTAACAAATATTCCTACATTTCTTTATTAAATCACACTGTTCTTTGAGAAAACAAGGAATCTTTAATATTGAAGTTTATGATAAAACAAGAAAAAAACTTGTGTATTCCTGCTAAATCAGTTCCAAGTTTCATGTAATATGCTCCATCTCATATCAATGGATTATGTTAGGAGGTATTTTTTTTTTATTCCATCGTAATTTTCAAAACTCATAGTAATTTAATTCCAGAATGAAAACTTGGGAAATATTTGCATGGAGTACACAGTTCATTTTTTTCAAACTCGCTGGTAAGCCAGAGTTGCAAGTTTAAAGAATAGCAGTCATTTGAAATTATTTAGCTTCTATATGTCTGTAGTAAATGATATTCTGAAAAAAAAATTCAGCCTCTAGATACTTCTTCGAATACGTTGGCTGATCTCAATTTCCTGTGAGAGCGTTGTAACATTTTCTCTACAGGAAATATTTTATGCTAGGATAAGATATTTTGGTTGAAGATGACAAATTAAGATTCCTATGAATCGGGGTTGCGTTTTTGCGTCCCGCGTGGGTGCGTGGTTTGCGTGCGCCGGCTTTGGTCGCCATGGTTGTTAGGTGGTCCCTCGCTTGTTTTTTTGTGTTGTGTGTGCGCTTTGCTATGTGTGGCCTAGGTGTTGGTCTACTTCTTCTGTGACTGAATGGCTGGTTACATTGCGCTAAAATTCATTATTTTCTGTGATTTTTGGTCATTGATATGGCAAAATCTTTTTTTGGGGAGAAACTCTCCTCAAAACTCCTTATTTCACGGCTTGGATCTATTGCTCTTTTGTGGTTTTCCCTGTTCTAGAAAATACAAGACTCTCCCTTTTACTATTAAATTTTTGGACTTCCAGATATTTCTCTTCAAAGTGGGGCGTTGTACTAAATATAAAATTTTATGTTGAAGTTATAATAATATTTTTTTTACATTTCTTTATAGTTAAAGGAAAGCTTCGTAAGAAATTCCGGTTCCGGCCGATATTTACCGGAACTTTCCGCTATTAGGGGTGGAACGGAACTGAATTTCAGTTCCGGTACACCCCTAATGATTAAATAGCAGAACTTACCTTTCTCTTATATTTTATCAATGGTTTTCGTTACAATTCACAGTAGGTTGTTGTAGCTTGCAGACTGCTGTTTGTAGGCTTCTACTTACTATTTAACTATGTATTTTACATTTGTATCAATATAATCATATTTATATTACTTTTAAATATTCATCGTATATTATATTTATATATGACTGAGTCTGAATGACAAACTCAAAAAAGTGACTTAAGGGATGCAATGAATAATAAAAATATTGAAATTAAAATTTACCAAGATTGTAAATGAAGGAGGATGAGTACCCCAGTCACTACTGAGTATGACTACTGTGCTGTGACTACTGTCAAGCTCATTATCACTGGGCTCATCAGCGTGATCAGCCACATTTAATTTGATATAACTGATAAGTCTGATATCTCAGTCCGTATGAAAGTTCGTTGAGATGACAGTGGTGAAGAGCAGGGGGAGTAACAGGACTCTTAAGTTAAGCTTAGGTGCCTTAGCATAATCATCTCTCTCAGTTGCAAATTTTCAGAATTTCTTAGTTCTAGATTGAATGAGAAAATAAATATAGTTTTTTGCACGTCTCACAACAAAAAGTTATATTTCATGAGAGGGCCTTTGCAACCTTTTATTTCTTAAAAAGTACACACGACTTTTTGCATGTGGCATTTCTAAATTCTAGATTAAAAAATTATGATAAAAATGGTTACTGAAAGCTGAAACAGAGTAAGAAACATTAATGAAGCCACAAACAATATATTATGAATATCAAATTCAGATATCAAATTAAATATGGAAAACCCATAAAAATTTGAACACAAACTCAGGGGTATTTAAAAATAAGGAAATTGGACAAAAAAAATGTTCAAATTAAGAGCATATTTGCTAACATTTAATAATATAATTGTTCAACATGTAAATTCCACAACTTAATTAAAAAAAACGAAAAAAACATTTATACTTTGTTTTTTTTCAGGCTGTGTTTTTTTCATGAAAAAACTGTTTTTTTCGGGAAAAAAAGCTTGTTTTTTTTTCCTTTCCAACCCTAGACATTCCTAATTACAAAAAAGGCCAGTACATTGTTTCTCAAATATACCAATAGTTATATTTATTACTTGTTATATATATATGATATATATATATTATATATATATATATATACTCATATATTTATATATATATATATATATAATATATATATATATATTATATTATTATTATATATATATATTATTATATATATATATATATAATATATCAGTATATTATATATATATATATATATATATTTTAATATTATATAATTTTATATATTATATATAATTATATATATATATTATATATATATATATATATATATATATATATATATATATATATATATTAATTAGTATTATATGATAATATATATATAGTATATATATATATATTAACCTGGGTTGAAAACATACAAAAGTTGTAGTGCAGATTTTGAACAAACTTTTATTTTGGTGGAAATAAAATACAACTGAAATGTGTTTAAAGTAAGTTCTTCAAGATTTGTTGTTTTCATACCCCCACTTTACCTTGAATCTTTTTTATTTAAAAAACAAAATATATTATAGCCAGATATAGCAGTATAGCTTAATATGCCTTATCATCTTACATGCTTAAACAGCCTGCATAGTGCAAATCTCATCGATTATCAGATTTGTCTCGTACTGAAGTTCATTTCGATTTCGAAATGGTTTGGTTTGTGTATTGCACCCATGTCGATGAAGTATGACCAACGACCCTAACTAGAAACAGCGGAAACATCTTTGACCTTTCTTTCAACATCGACGAATGACACGGATACTTTGGTAGGAGAGTTTGTTGATTACTAACCAAAATATCATACTAATATCATCCAGAAGAGGTGGGGGGGGTGATAGAGTACTCCCCATCTATCAGTTCCATGGTAGGAAGTGGCGTTGAGAATTGACGTTAGGCTGCCTTTGTATCAAAAGCAGCCGATTGCACATTGGTGAGGAAAGTTTTCTTTCTGCTTGAAGAATTTGTTGACACTGAAAATCTTCTTATTGTTTTCCGTTTCATGCTGCAACACAGCTAGCAACAAGTTTTCTGGATGACAAAAATAGAGTTGTTTAGGAGCACTGGGGAAATGATGTTCTGATCCTCAGGAGAAAGTTTTTTGATTACTGTGATAACCTAAGTTTAAAATTCTTTTGCACCATCTTGACAGAAGGATGGGAGCGGATATAGAACGATATGGGGGCATAGAAGTTCAGTACGAATCGTACAAAACGCGCTCAGATCAGTCAGATGCGGCATTCTGTTGAAAGTACAGATCGAAGCAGTTCTGTTGAGCTTGTAGTTAGCCACCTTGCAATGGCTTAAGGCACCGCCGCTGGTGCAGTTTCAAATACCGCCATATTATTATGATCTGCATTTTGTAGCCCCTTGCTGAATTAATAAACGGACAGATTTTTGTAAATACAGCTGGTCAGAACTTAGATGCTTTCGTAACTGTTTCAGGAACTCCAACCTACAGGCCTGGAAATTGTTGAAAATTACATGATGGTTTGGTCTGAGATCAAATGCAGCAAGTTTGGTTTACGGTCTTCATGTGACGATGGGCCAGTTGTCTTCCATCAACAACACTAAATAATTCCTGAGCTGGCAGTTCATTTAAATGCAACATGCATAGGAGCCATTGAAGGTGGTCTTTTAAGATGTAACTCCCACAGTGTGATTATTCCATTCTTGTTACACGTATTCACAGGAGTTCCATCGCAAATCACTGCTCTTAAAGTCTCTGTAGATCTTTTTCGTTCAATAATACCAAGAATTTCATTAAATACATCTCGAGATGTTCCTCTGAGTTTGGACTAACGTGATCGATGTACATGCATCTGGAAATGATAGCACGTTATGTTCTTCTCTAACTTTTCTCCGCACACCCTCCAGTATCGACAAGTGTTTCATCTAATTTTTCCATCGAAACCAATGCAGACCATACTCTGTGTTGCAGCAAATGCCTCTGACTGTTTGTCTCTCAGTATTTCCTTGGGCGTTGTAATTTACTTGGATCAACAACGTTTTTTGTGACAGAAGTCCGAGGTCCTTGAGGGCAGCATTAACTGAGACATGCATCTCTATTGCTCACATTTGTCTCTCTAATGCTTTTACACAACTCAGGATACTGGTTTTCTGATTTTTGAGGTGACTTATTCCCTTTCTTCTGATTCTAGGAATGATTCTTCCTAGACATCAACTCTCACTGCTGGATAAATCAATCTGACTTACACATTTTTTGCGATCTTTGTGTCCTCATCTTACTTTCAAATGTCAACCGTCTCCTTTCCTTTCCTGAAGGTTGTCATGTTTTTTTTCTGTTCTTTCCTTGTCCACCTTTCCAATTATCATGCGTCTTGAAGTGTTTGATCAAGCCAAAATTGCCATTCCTATACAGGGGATTTTCTTTTCATTGGACATTGACATTGATTACGTTCTACTATACCACTTGTCTAACCAAATTTGACGAGAAATGATTTATTATTTATCTTGATATGTTAGATTGTTTTATTTCTTGAATATTTCATCAAATCATTGACATTCACTATTAGTCTCTTCCCTTTCACTATAACACTTTCAAATTCTATTGTTGGAATGCCTGCTTTATTGTATATGCCTTTAACTGCTGAATCTGTTTCATATTGGTATGTTGCATGTGTAGCTTGAGAGCTTGTAGGCTCTAAAGAATCTGTGCTCCATTCCATAGCTCCACCCTGATGGTGGGTAATTCTCTCACTTTCAGAACTAACATCACCATCCCTTCCGCTAGAATCGTCTCTCCCTAAACTATCGGCACTCGTAGCCATCAAGTCCCGTTTGTCAGTTTCTAATGAGTCGATAGAAGTTGACATCCTTTCAGTTTTTCTTTTATCTTCTAAAGAATCGCTGCTACTGGCTAATAAATCTTTAGTTTGCTTAGATTCTAAACTATCACTGCTTGTACTCATAACTACGGAAGTCTTATCAGGCAATCGTTTATGAGAAAACGCATCTTTTTCACCTTTAGATGTATGTAACATTTCTTCTAAAGAATCTTGAGGTTCCACACTTGGCGTTCTATCATCTGTTGAACAACTTATACCCACGATATCTTTAAGGGATACACCATCCTTCTCAAATTTTTCAACGTTAGTTTGAGCTTGCCGTATTATTTCATCAATTTCAAATATCTTTTGTTCATAGTTGTCAGGGGATTCTTTACCAGCATCTGATATTGTTTCACAACTTTCAGATTCTGAAACCTGACTTTCGTGTCCTTCTTCTATTTCAGAGAGAATCTTTTCCTCAGTTTTAACTTTAGTTTCTATCTGTTCTATCATTATACATTCTTTTTCAAGTCTTTCAAATTCATTCAGAGAGGAAAATGAGCTCACAGATATATCATCACCATGCAAAGATTTATTACCACTGCTTGGACGTTTTCCATTTAAAGATTCTTGTGATCCAGAACTTGATCTCCTTGTTGCTTGCTCAATTGCAACTTCCCTTTCTATATGTTCAAATTCCGTTAATGAACTCATAGATAAATCATCTTGCTCACCACTACGAGTGAAGAACTTTCGTCCTGCAAGAACATCATACTCTGGAGTTGAAGAAAGGGAAGATGTTTTAGTTACATGTGATAAATCTCTCCTTTCAAATTCATCTCTTTCTTCTTCAATATCTTCCAATGGTCCTGAATAGACGTGTTCTACAAATGACTGTTGATTAAATTCAAATTCACTTCCTTTTCTTGCGTTTTCTTCAAATTGCATTTCCAACCATCGTCGTTGTTCCTCTATTGAAGAGTTGTAATTAGGATCCTCTATATCCCTAGCTATATCCCCATCTCCTGAAGAGGAAGGACTCTCACTATCAAGCTTCACTGCTTTAATAATAGGGGGTAGTAAAACGGGAGAATCATCCTTTTTACTATCTTGACTAGATACTTCATCTTCTTCTTTAATTGTTAAATCTCTTAATCGTCTTTCGTGAAAGAGGATCGTATTTTCATATTCCTTAACATCTGATATATCTCCAGCTTCAAGTACTTCAAATGAACCATAGTCCGAATACTGGACGGGGCCTTCAGTTTGACTCTCGAGACAATATTCTCTTCCATGTTCTGAATCAGTTGTGGATGATTTAGGTGAAGTAACAGATGATGGGGTACTGTGAGGGGTGGCTTCGGTATCATTTTGTCGACATTCAGGGAATTCATCTTCACATTCTAAATCAGGGTATCTAAGCTTACCATCTAGAGGAGCCATGTGCTCTGTTATAGTGATATCAGGAACATTACCATTTGCTTCCTTAGTAGTTAATAATGCTGGAGAAGCAGGTTCTTCGTAAGTAACTGAAAATATTGCACTAAATCTTTTATCTACTTCTGTTAATTCCTCTGAATCTTGTGAAGCATTTATTCTTAATTTTGATCTACTACCAGGTTCAGGGGTTCTAGGTCGCTCTATTGGATCAGTTTCCCTTAAATAATCGGTATCTAATTCATCTTCAGGCTGACTATCAACTGCATGTTGAATTTCTTTGTCTAAAATATCAAGGTCTTCTCCTTCCCTTATCATTCGAACACATTCCTGGTCAGCTTCTGGTTCATGACTTCTAGTGTATGAACTGTCTGGGCCCACTGAATGGCCGCCTGCTGCCCCAATGTGCTCTTTATCAGCAGAACTCATTGGGGCATCAGCCGGCCTTTCGTATTTTCTTTCATCTCCTTTGACAGAGACGTACTTTTCTTCAGCGGGTCCACTAGTTCGAAAAAAAGAATCATCTGATATTTGTGAAACTGTTTCTGAAGTAACCTGAGTACAAATGGATACAGTCGTCTGATCAGGATGTTCTGGAGGGATGGATGTTGTTGTAATAGTGACACTTCTTAATCCACTAGCAATACTTGTAGATAATTCACCTTCAGCAGAAGATGAATACTCTGTTGATGCTTCCTTTGTTTCAACCGAAGAAATGAGTTGATCAGAAATATTGGAAGATGTCATGTTAATTTCACCTGATGATTCAAGAATATTTCGATCTCTTTCAACAACAGTACTTACTGACAAATCAGATATTGTGCTTTCTTCTAACCCAATTTGAGCATAGTCATCTTGGTCTTCTTCTTTCAAAAGTTTTGGTTCTGGATGAAATGTCATTTCCATTGACCTTTTCATTTTAGAACTAACAAAGGGGATATCTTCATCCTTGGTTTCGTCTTCTAAATCGTCCGTTTCTGTATCAAAAGGACTAGGGATATCTTCATCTTTTGGAGTTTCACTCTGTATGGTTAACTGTGGTATTGCAGAATGAATATTTTCTTCGTACCTTAACATTTCTTCTTCTAAAATATCTTTGTCAATGATTTCCATATCTTTTTCTAAGTCTAGAGCAGAAGGTACAAGAGTTTCAGATGCTTCGCTACTTAACTCAATGCTACCTAAATTTCCAGAACTTTCAGAATCAATAGATTTCATTGAATCTCTAGAACTAATATCACTTGGAGCTGTGCTATACTCCCGAGATGATGATGAAATTCTAGAGCATTGCGAACCTTCTTGAGACGTTAGAGCGGTATCATATTCTGAAGTTCCTGGTGTTCCCGATAAGAGTGCTTCAACATCTGAAGAACACGGTCTGCTTACTGACCGACTATCAGTACCCTCAGCTGCAGTAAAATAATGACTTTCTCCAGAGCTTGAGTAGGCATCTAAGTCGGTAGCAGATCTTCTATTAAATTCGTCTATATGAGATTTCTTTTTGCGCATTCGAATTTCGTCCTTTGGCGGTGGAAAGATTTCTGCAGGTTTTTTATCAGTCCCAATGTCAGTCACCTCGTGACTGGATGTTGCTTTTGGCACTTCAGTTAAGTATCTAGAATCGTAAGCTCTTGTACTCTCTGCAGCACTACATTCTTCTACGCTTTCTGTCATACTAGATTCCATCTGTATTTCCAAACTTTTATCGTGTTTTAATAAATCTTCTCTAAGAGATTTCCTCCCTTCTTTTACAGGTTGATCTGGTTCCTCAATTGAGGGTTCGGCGGTTATTTTCTTCAAAAGATCAGATTCTTTTGCTTTGTCGGTAATTTCTTTAACTATTTCTATAGCAGCTTCTGTTAATTCTTCTCGACTCTTCTTTCTAGTTTCTTCCTTTGAAGAAAATTCAGTATTTTCAGTACTTTGTTTCTCTACTTCTTCTGTTTCTTCACAAATTGGGCTAATTGCACGTTCACCCTTTAAACTTGCTGACTTAACGTTGTCAAGGGTTTTATTAAACATTTGGTTGGCTTGATCATAACCACTTGTAAATGTTTCCTCCGAAGTGTCGTGGATTATCATAGAACTTTCACTTTCATCTGCTTCAGATGGTTCACGACCAGATTTAAGTTCTTCTTCTTCAGTCATCTGTCGTAGTCTTTCCATGTGCGTCTCAATAGGCGATAATTCTGCTTCACTTGACTTTAAATCTTCATCGGTAATTTCAAGACTTAACTGAACTTCACAAGCTCTAATTCTTTTCCTTAACATTTCCGTTTTCTTTGCTGCAACTGACTCGAGTAAAAACAAATGCTTTTCATCTAAAGTTTCGTCAATCAACTGTTCTTGAATATACTTTTCTAATTTACTGGACGTTTCTGTGCTAAAAGCTGATGCTGAACTGGGTTTAGGAAGGAAAGTTCTTTCTTCTAACTGGACTCTATTTACTATATATTCTTTCTCAGCAATGGGAGAACGTTTCAAAGCTTCGTTTTTAACTTCTTCAACAATTTCTCTAGCTATACTTCTTGCTTCATCCTCACTTAAAACAATTTTCTTATCAGACTTATCCTCCTCAAACTTTACTTTAGATTCTCCGGACGGCTGATCCAATTCATCTGATATATATTGGACAGTTTCAGAAATTGGAACATCTGACTGTTCTTGAGACACCTCCCAGACAATATCTTGAACACTTTCCTCAGGCACGTGTATTGGACTACTTAAAATTTGAGCTTGTTCGCTTGGTTTAGAATCTTCTGGACTTAATAATTTATGCTCTGGACTCACCTCATCATGAGGTATGTGCATAGCGTCTGTAATCATATCAGTTTTTATCTTTAATAGTGTATCAGACTTTTCCTTTTCCGTAATACTAGACGTTGACTCTTCTGATTGATCAACAGTATCTTCTGAGTCATTCCTATCAAGCTGAGTAGTAAAAGTTGTAACAGATGTAGTTTTTACTGTAGAACCATCTTGCATCTGAGTCTCTTGGGTTTTAGTTTCTTTAATGACCCTTTGTTCCTGATCCCCTTCTCGTGTTGTTGTTATCTCCCTAACTAATAATTCTTCGGTATCTCCAAATTTTCTCCTTTCTTCTTCTATTTTCTTTTCCACTATTTTCTTGCTCTCATCTTCGCTTGTGCGAGAGGAATCTTCAGGAAATTCCGATAAGTAGCTCCTCATGTTTTTCGTCCTGCTGAAGGATGATCATATTGTACTCCGCCTGATATAATTATTAGAAATTTTGAAACTTCCACCGTTCTCGGATGGAAGCAAGAGCCAGATATATCCTGTATACGGCAACTTTCACCCTTGTCGTAAGAATCCCTCGAAGCGCTCATTAGAACTTGAATCCCATTGTTGCGTAACCTGGGTAAGCTTTTCACGCAATGAAATGAATATTTAACACTAAAGATGCATACCCTTCGCCCATATAAGTAGATATTTTACCACCTACTTTATTGGTGACCTCGAAAGTATTGGATTTTAAGTAGTAGAGCTTGTTTTCGCACTCTTATAATTTTCAACCCGGTTTACGAAACTAGATGCATCGTTAATTGCGGTGCATCGAACGTCCGCTCCTTCAGTTATTCTCATGTTTCCTTTTTGTCATCCATATATACATTGTCACTACACTGTTTTTCATGAATTTTCCTATCTTAACTTGCGCAGGGACGTCACTGGAAAGGGCCTTATTAACACATCCAGAGGTTCTTTTATAATCTATAGTGAACATTGTAAGTTTTTTTTTCTTAATCTCTTTTGTGCGGATACAACCAGACTCAACCCACTTCATCTTTCGTCTTCCAGCAGATATTGGACAGCTGAACTATTTGTACAACGCGTCGTCCTTTTATTCTATTTTATCATATTTCTGTTGCCTTCTACACTCTTATCTTCTTCTTCCAGTCGAGATCACAGTTTATCATCTTCCTTAACGTTAATTTGCTCATTTATAACTCACTACAATTTTCACCCCTACTATGTTAGAAAAGTCTCTGGGGTAATCTAGGCTTCGAACCTGAGCTTTCTTCTTTCCCCTTTGAGACACGTCTAGGTCATCTTCATCGTTTCTTTCTTTCCAGAAATACACATCTTATTGCATCGGCTACCTGTTTTTGCTCGGTTACGTAAGTCTATTTTTTTCTGACTGCTTATTTCACTTTCAGATAATAGAATACGTCCCACTGGAGTGGACACCCAAGACAACACTACCTTGTGCTTCAGAAACATGAAAGCTACTTTACTACGTGTCTATTGCCGAGGTGGAAGTCCCATGACCGTTTAGTTGGTGGCTTGCGTATACAAGTCATCTCCGCATATTCTTCTTCCTTCCAGGATGACTCCTTGTTTTCACCTCAATAATTCCCGACTTCCTTCAAGGTTTTCTCGATGATTTTGTTTACCTATCACTTTGTACTGGGTGCCCTCTCTTTTCAAACTATCCACTTACTTGTCATTCTAAGTGTTTGACATGGGCCCCTTTAATCGACTCTCTATTTGCATCACCTCTTCTGGAGAAGGTAAAATCTTTGGACGGTTGCAGAAGTCCTTTTACTTGCTATGTTTTTTCATCATTCAACCGTGAACATACCATGTCCTTTCTAAAACCCGCCTGGGAGACCTGCAAATCATCTTTTTTTCTCCATCATTTTTTGGGAAGTAATCGTAATTCCTGATCTGGACTGTTCAAAATTGATGCCTCTTTTTTCTATTTTTGATTTTTCCAATAACAGTTCCATTTCTGCCTACCTCGATCTATCCATCAGCTATCACTTTTACGTTCTCCACTTTTACTAGTGACAGGGCTTTTCACTTCTCTTGCGAATGACATATGTCGAGGGGAAACAACTTTTCCCAAAATCCCCGTGTTCCTCTGCCGTCTTCCGCCCATAAGGCTCCTTAATCACCCCATCTTCGATGCTCCCATGCCTTTAAACCGCTTGTTTCACTGAGTTCTTAGCTACGTCCGCATATCACTTCTTTTTGGTGGGGACCATCCTGATATATAATACTGAGTGCCCTATCTGAGACAGTTGCTATTGAGAGTTGAGTAAGACTACATAGGAACATAAGCTTTTGACAAAATACTCACCTACAGTGAATCGCTCAACTGGTCTTTTTCTTAGGGACTATGTCAGTAGGCATCTAATCTGTTTTTGTGTAGTTACAGACTACACATGTATAGATAAGAGGCAACAGTATAATGGGTTGAAATAAATTAGACAGCAAGCTCAGCCTCAGGATGCTAGCCAGACGATCCAGTTTAAACGCGGAAGGAGACGCCACGCTTGACCGTACACGGGTAGCGCGGTCACAGGGTGGAACGAGACCATTGCCGTAAAGATAGGGAGAGGAGAGTTGTTCCTCTGCTTGCAATTTGTTTCGGCTAGGGGATCAACCTTACTGCCCGGCGCCGGCGTAACATCTCTCCGTTTTATCTGGTGCTCATGTAGACACGGAGGCACTGTCCCGACCATGATAGTAACACACAGACTTACAGCCTTAAACGGTGACTTATCCTGACGTCCTAATACCTCAGATTAAAACATTTTTCCTCCAGCTGGTTAATACATTCAGAACAGGCCTATTTCTCTCTTGTCTATTGCCATTTAGTTTAAAATCATATAAATACATCAATTTACATAAGTAGTCATTACATATAGAGGTACTAGGTTCAATTAGTCATGTAATAAAACCTCTGAATAGTTGGTATGTAACTGACTATGTTCTGCCTATCTTCTACTCTCACTCACACGCCATAGCAAGATACAATGCCACAACCATTAAACTAAACAGCGAAATTAATAAACTTAATTCCAACAGAGAAAATTTAATTCATGGCATGAGAAACCTACTATTCACCATACACTTTCATGATTTTTTTTAACTAAATGAAAAAAGTGTCTAGATAATGATACTGAGAATATGGTGCCAAAATATTAATTCAATAATCTTAATTGAAATATAGCAACAGTCATTAATTACAATGAGTATTTTTAAAATTCAAATAGACCCACATGGAAAACTTGCCCCTGGATAATCATAATATTGAGAATAATAATTGTACTGTTAACTAATAATAGTTATCCCTCAGGACCTCAACACTAAATTATTTATTTAATTCACTCTCTATTCTTTTCTCTCTCTCCCTTTTAATCAATCTTGGATATTCGATATATCTAACTATATATTAATAGATACTTTAAAATTGCTTGAACAAAGGGAAAAAAGTTAATTATAATTAATTAATTACAATGAATAAATTATAAACATTAATTGATAAAAAATCGAATATAAAAACATGCCAAATACCAGTCTATAAATGGCTCATCTAATATGTCAATGAATATCATTAAAATGACATTAAAAACACATTTTCGTCTAGTTGAATAAAAATAAAATTTCTAAATGAGACATAAATATAAGCTTAAAGACTAGGCCACTCATGATTCTAAGACTGCTAAGGTATACCAGTATATGACCATACAATTAAGAACCCTTTATATTAATATATCTATTATATAATATATATATTTATTATATATATAATTATATATATATAAGCACCTTTTTCTTCTACTAATTCTTCGTCTCAGAAATTCAACATATTATACCCCACATTTACTCTCAACATACCTACTATCTATCATAATATATATCTACTATAAATATTATATTATATATCTTATTATAATTTCACTATAACTATAATACACTATAATTACTATACTATAATTAGTTGGTATATTAAATATATATATATATATATATATTATACAATAATATATTATATATATAAATATCCTATATATATATATCATATATTATATACGGTATTTCAGTATTCAAAATTAACAGCCATATCTCTATCTATTTCTACATATAATATACTATACTATTTATACTATATATATTACCTCATATAACTATATTACTACTCCATATTATTATATATATATATATATACGATATTTAACTATATATATATAATACTACCATATATCTATATACATATATATCAATTCTATTAAATATAAATAAAAGCAACTTTTTTTTCACTAACCTACTTATAATCTATTACACTACCTATCCAATTTCATATAACACATATACATATCCTTATCCTACATAATATTAATATTCTATACTATCATACTATAATAATACATCTATATATATAAAATATAAATATATATAATTATATATATATTTATATACTAACTCTTACTAATCTATAAATAAATAATAGTACTATATATAATAAATATATATATATATATAATATATATATATATATATCTATATATATAATATATATATCTACTATATACTATATATATAATATAATATATATATATATATACTAATATATGAATAAAATATACGTATAATATATATATATATATAAGTATAATATAGTATATATAATATATAATATAATACTATATATTATGATATATATATATATATTATATAATATATATATATGTTAAAAATTAAATGTGGACGAAGAACGTTAAAAAGATAACGACATTTAAAGATCTCAATTTTATTATTATTATTATTATTATTATTATTAATTATTATTCATTATTATTATTATTTAATTTATTATTATTTAATTATTATATTAACGATATTTCCCCATAACAAGTAAGGATGGGCGAGTGATATGTTGAAAATACATAAAAATTCATATTAAAAGGGTTCACAAACGAGTTTCATACCTGGTTGCTGCTGTGTGGACACACGAGAAAAGACAGATTCAGAGGAAGGTGTTGAAGATATAGTAGAAGCAGATGTTAGAGCATGAGAAGTGTTAGGTAAAGGTTTTTGATAAGAGCTGACTTGAGCTGCAAGGACCTCAAATTCCTCCTCCAGAGACTCTCTCTCAATATCTTCGGGATCTAGCAAATCGGAGAGACTAGGAACTCTTTCGTCATCTTCTAAAGGGCTATTATTTTTCGAAGAGCCAGTTTCAACTACTGTAGATTCGGTTCTTTGAGCTTTCCGTTTCCCTACGAAATCTTTTCTCTCCATGTCCATGTCAATTTTTTCAAAGACACTCTTGACAGCATCTGAGATGTTTCCTATGATGTGAGCTTGAGATATACCTTCAGAACTGATGTTCTGCGGATGAATTATTGATTCTTGCATTTTCCTAACAGTGCTTTGTAATATCACTGCCTCTGTTCTAGCTATATCAGGAGCAATAACATTAGACTCGACTCTTTCTTGAAGGTTCTCGACTCTTTTCTTAATTTCTTCAGCATTTTTAGCAAATGATTCCCCAACAGGTATACTATCGTATTCATCATCTTCTTCTTCTGCTTCAAATTCACAGTAATCAGCTTCTTTGGCAGGATGTTGTCGAGCTTCACCATCTAGTTCTCTTTTCTCATTATCCTCATAAATTTTATATTTGAAATTGTCCTCTTCTTCATGTATTATATGATGATCAATATCCCTAGACAGGTCCTTTTCTTTCAACAAATCGTCTGAGGATTCAAGCAAAGAATTAGTCGAATCACGTTCTTGGGAATCTCTCATTTCTAGTGGAGTCGTAATGTCTGTATCTTCTGTTGCTTCAAATGATTGTGGTCTGTAGTTTGGCTGTCCATCTGCTGGAGAAATACCGAGTAGATCGTCATCAATATCAGGAGCCTCATCTTCTGTTTTGGTATCTAGAATATCCTGATCCAAACGGACACTATCTGCAGACATTTCCGTACTGGTGCGATCAATTTCAGCATGGTCTTCACTAGAATCTTCTGTTGGAGAAATTGGATCCATGCTGAAACCTAAACTAAAGCTATTCTGTGTTATACTTTGTAGTAAGGATTCGTCTGTAGCTCCTGGAATTGCGCTGAAGGAAGGTAAGGTAGAAGGTGTAGATGTTCTTGATCATATAATAACTGAAGTTATTTTCATTGTTTCTGACAGGAAGATATAAATGATTGAGCAATGTCTGCAAGTTCAATACATGATATTACTAAACATCACTCAGTTTCAGTTGGCATCAAGTTTGATTCCAATTTTTATCCTTTACCGTCAATGGACTTTGAGCAGTCTTCAAATACAGAAAGGAGGTATTAAGAAATAGACAACTAATCTATTGAATAACAGCCCCAAATGAGTAAGAAATTCTTTAGGATTCATGCGGATGATATCATATCTACTATCTCTTGCGGTGAGTCTTAACTCGTACGTCCAGATACATACCCGCTCTATTTTATCTATCCTTCGATTTTCTCTCATCTCATCTCATACTATTTTATCCTCTATTTATTTTTTATTTCTTTTATACTTTACTTTAACTTTCTAATCTATCTCTCTTATTTATCAATTAATCTATAATATACTTTCATATATCCTAATTTTATTCTTACAACATACTTTCCTTCAAACACGGTAGTTAAATGTGCCTCCATTCTCACATCTTCTGACCCACTCCAATTGATCTAATTTTCTACAAATTCTTCCACCTATTCCTTCTCCAGCTTCCTGTATCCTATACTCTTCTTGACCCCCTTCCCTCCCCTACCCTGCTCCCAAACCTCCTAACACTCCTCCCCCATTCTCTCCAGATTCCAAACATACATTCCCTACTCTCCGCACTCTAACCAAACCATCTCAATCAATCTCTCGTATTCTAGTGCTATCCTCTCCTTTACTAACCCACAAACTGGCTCCCTCTCAAACACTTCAATTCTCTTTGACCTACATCAACCCCCATTTACACCATAATACCTGCGAACACAAATTCAACATACTATATAGAATGATTATAAATCCCTTTCCATAATCCCTCAAACACTCAATGCCTCATTCTCCTACTCATTACATCTCTTCTTCACTCTTGCCTTACCAAACCACCCTAAATATCTGAACCTTTACTTCTCCTAGACCCTACAAACTAATTCACACATCCTTCGTTTCTCCCCTCAAACACTAACACTTTACTCTTACGTGATATCTTAAGACCTTGATGCCACCATCCTTCTCAAATCCTCAACGAAAACACATACTTCTAATCTCGACAAAGAGTATCACCGCAATATTATCATCACTCCCAGATATCACCTATCCATTCAAGTCCACTCCCCCTCCCGTCATCATTCCTCTTCAAACTCCAAAATAATTAAAATGCCAAACGTTTAACATCACATGCATCTTTGATGAACCCTTCCACAACTCTAAAAAAAATTCTCACCATCAAACTCAAACACATTCGCTATTCTATAAAAAGGCCTAATGACCTTTACCTGAATTACCATACTCATGTCTGCCAGCACCCCCTAATTAACCCCTCTTCACCATCTGATATGATCTTTCCATCTAAAAACACCCATACACTTCCTGTCCTTGCTACCTTTCTCCCCAAGCATCTTCATTGTGAACACTTTTATCCACACCCCTCCCATCCGAATTCAAATCCCTGTCTCCCCATTCTCCTCTCCGGCTTAAATCTCTACTCTTTCATTGGTTCTCCCATTACCTTGGACTACACTCAAAAACAAATACTCTATAATACAAATCAACTAACACATAAATCATCAACTGCCTTCCTTAAATAAACAAGGAAACCAAAACATAATCAACGAAAACAATCCATCTAACCCCCATCCTCATCGAAAATATCCTGTCACCAATTCTACACTTCTCAACATAATTATCAGTACCCACCCTAAATGCATAATCTAAAATAACCTCTGACGAACCCATACCTACATTTCATAAATACACAAGACAAGACAAAACGGACAAACAGACAAGCAAACCAAAAGCATACAGAAAAAGGCAAAAAGATCAAACAGAAAGAAGAAACCAAACACAAAAACAAAAAAAATCACACATCACATAACTAATTGGGACTAGCCTATTAAGATAATATCTTAGCATAACCGCCTAAAAAAAACTAACTTCTCTCCATTTGAGCTTACTCATAATAATATCTTACATACTAATCAACAACAACAAACAAACTCATCTAACTACTCAAAAGCTACAAACCCAACTACAAACTCATAACCCCTACACAAATTACCCAGACCATACGTTTCTCAATCCATCTTCCCTCCGAATGACATATCCACAACACCCTCCCTAACCTCCCCTAACTACCTCCATATACTTCCTATATATTATATTATCTGTCAGAATTATTCGTTAGCTTCCTTTTTCAACATGAAAGAATCACTTACTCTATCAAAAACATAAACATTACTACCATTTCTCAACACTTACGACCACCACACCGCCCAATCCTGCTTCACTCTAAACCCATTAATTCCGCCAGCTCCTTATCCTATCCCCCCCATTTCACATAGACCCTTTTCTTTCACACAAATCTTTAACTCCTCATCCACATTACTTCGTTTCCCTACTGCTACCACTTTTTACACCGGGGCATATCCTTACGGCTCTCACAAATTCTCTTTAAATCTCTTCACTCTCTCCACATCCTAATTTCGTACTCTCACGCCCACCTATCCCCATACCCTCCAACTCGCTCTTACACAATCTCACTATTTTCCACCTAAGACTTCTATTCCTCTTACTTTCCTTTCTTAACGTTACTCTCCCCTACCTTACTTAAGCACACCAAATATTATCGATAACCCCACTGCCCTCTAATCACATTTACATCTAATAATCAGCAGAAATATTTATACACACAAACATAACCCCCCCCCGTTATCTCACCTTCCATTATACTTATGATTTCCACTTAACTTGAACCACGAGTCCAACTATCAATCATCTATAACACATACTCTAACAGACTTTCCCATTAACATCACCTCCCCGCCATGCCCTACAATTCCTCCCATCTCCTCCTCCACTTCCTGCATTCAAATCTCCTAATTAAACAAATGCAATATTTTGATACTTTCCCAACATTCATTCCACTCACTCCAAAATCTTTCTCTCTCTCCTCGCTCCATTTTATGTGCATACTCCAACGCATAAAAAACAATGCCCCAATTTTCACTTTAACCAATTATTCTCAGTTCACCATTTCAGATTATACTTATCCACACTCTTTCTCATACTATCTACCCCTTCCCGCCCCATCTCGTTCACACCCGGAAATCCTATTCCTAAAATTTCAGATCATCTCTTCTATTCTCAGCTATTCTGTCACCTAACATCAACTTTTTTCTTCAAACATAACCCACTTCTTCTTTTCCGATCCATTACCCTCTCCATTCATACACCCCTCTTAATCACTCTCTTGCATCCTTCTCTTTATCCTCCTTATCTCCTTAATTCGACCCCTATCCCACTCTACTTCTTCTAGCCCACAAAGCTGCACGTTTACTGGATCCCACAACTAGCACTTCCAACCTTCAAGCTCCAACCCCTCAAACAAACAACCAAATACTCTAAATATATAAAAATATTAAAAATCTAACTTAATTTTTGGGTTTACGATTTTATAATACAATATTGAAGAAAACTTTCTTCTTTCAAATGGTCGATATGATTACGATGTAAATCGTCTGTAAGTCCTTTCCTACTTAATATAAAATAGGAGGGGTCCTTACTAAAGACACTCTAATCACGAGGTCCAAATTCTATTAAGTCTACCTTGTGTTCTTCCTACACAGTACTAATTTCAAATGAAATATAATTTTCTCTAATAAGTGTGCCTAAACACTGCTTTGATTTTCAAGTAGACAAGTATGTATACAGTCGAAACAACCTCAGAAAATAAATTACCCTGATCCAAATTTCCCGCAACTTTGCTATTTTATATTGTTTTATTCCTTTGTTAAATGAACTGAAATCCTTGACTAATGTTTCTTCAAAAAACAAAAGAACCAATCGTAAAAAATCCAGAGTCCAACAAAAGCACATAAAGTAAACTATGCCTCACATTTATCATTTAATCATCACTAATCATATTTTTCTACAATCAAATTTTAAAATAATAGAAAAAATTTTGCTAGTGTAATAAAATTTTCACTTCGTCAAGAGCTCATCTTGAAAACTTACTTTCAAATTTCCTTTTCTTTCTTCGTATTCTCCCCAGTTAATCTTAATATTATAAATCTATATATATATATATTAATATATATATATTAAATTATATAATAATAATATTCATATTAATAAAATATATATAATAATAAATTATAATAGTTTATTAAATAATTATTAATATTAATATATACCTATATATATATATATATATATAAATATTACTATATAATATATATATATTATAATATATTATAATAATATATAATAGTATAGCATAGTAATACATTATGGTGGGCTGAAAATACAAAAATTTTAACAAATCAAAAAGGTCCATCGTAATACTGCTTTTGTAAAACACATTTATGATGAAAAAAGTCAGTGGTTATATTTTTATCTGAACCATTTATTTTATCTCAAAATTAAAATTTTGACATTATGGTTAAAAATACATAAAATAATCATAAATGCGTATATAAATAAGCTACAAATCATTAGGTTACAATGTTCAGATAATTTATAAATGTTTATGAACCCTCCATTCGCGGCCTAATTTATGAAGTCATTGCCAAAAAATCTAAAAGTTTATTGTTTCCTTCCTCCATTGGTAATATACTACAAAAATAAGACAACGGATACTTTTAATATATTTTCCCTATGTTCAAATTAACTATCAAGCGAATAAATCCTACATGTAATGCTGTGGTTATGTTTATATAAAACAAAAAAATATATAAACTAAAATTTAAAATCATTTGATTTGAAATTTTTAATTATTCCCTGAACTAATGTTTCGGAATAACTCCATCTCTGCCGATTCGTCCTCCAACCACAATGCTGAAGCTAGTAAACGTTTTACATGTTCAACATTTGGCTTACACTGTTTAACTTAAGTTTCGATAAATTAAGTATTTTTCTCTCAAATCATCTCAAAACTGTTGGATTGTGTGCCATGTAATGGGGGTCATTTATAATAACATACAGCTTTGAAATGTTGGGCCTTAAAAACACTCTTACATCTTTTCATTGAGATACATTTCACTAACTTGCTTCATTGTATCATCACCTCAAGCGGTTCCCCTTAAAAATCATCTCTTCACATAAAGTCTTTATAGGCCGTTCAAAGCAAAACTTTTAACCGCTTCCTTATACTCTTATCCTCTCGCTAACATTCCAATGAAATTCACGTGTGCAAAATAACTGTTATTATCTATAATTATAAAAATTTCTTACATTTTAATCAAGAAATTATGAAATTCCCCAATATCAAAATAGGTTTTTGGGACCGGGGGGGCAGAAATATTTATTAACTAATACAAACCAACAGGAAAATCACCTTACATAATCGGCTAAATCAGCTTAGATTTAGTAGGGTTGGAAAATGGAATACACAAATAACCAAGAAGATATGGAATACCAGAGCATTTATGTTAGACCCAACGAATAATGTTCATAGGTCCCAACTTCTAAAAAGGCAATCATCATCTAAGTCTGTATTACAACACCCACAATCGCAAGCAAGTACTGTAGTCGATAAGCCATCATATTTGCTAGATGACAAATTTGGGATTTGGAATTGTCTAGAACTTAGCAACGACTCCATTGACAGTGCCATTCAGCTGGAACAAGGCCCAGAAAATTTATCTCCTTTGGCAATTTCCATCAATTCTTCATAAATATCACCTAAAGTAACTCATTAGACAAAATGCAAATAGCACTGTATGGGAGCCTCCTATAACATCCAATTATCTAATGAAGCACGTATGACCAGTATTGACATTGTTTCCATCTGCTAAGTTCAGTCTTGTTTAAAGCTCTGTTCCCTGTAGTGTTTTTGAAATTCCTGAGCTACATCTATTCCCTTGGCGCTTTTGGTGTGATGTGAATCAAGTAAAATATCTGAAATTGAATTTCTAATAACATAGGGTACACAATATTATAAATATAGGAGTTTATTTTCTAATTATACTTGTATACTTACCTGCTCACCAGTTAATGACATACATCTCTCAGCATTGTTGAATGTGAATATTTGCCCTATAATTCACAACTCAAAGTTGCATCTCGCTGCCATGCAGCTTTCTTGTTGACCTTTGTAATTTTGACTTTATTTTACAAGTTCTCTCTCTCTTCTAAATTATTTCGAAAAGTATTGTTGTTAAAGCAATTAAATTATAATAATTATAAAACTAAATAATTAAGATAGGTTTTAGTAATAATTGTATGATAGAATACTTTAGGTACTTGTCAATAACATGCGCATGGTCTTGGTGATAACACAAAATCTACCAATGTACAAACAATACTCACACTCTAATCACTTATTATACTGAAAAAAGAAGATTTTTAGTACTATGTATAAGAAAAATACTTTCAATAGAATTTGTATGAATATCTAAAGCTAATGAGCATATATTGTAAGATAGTTTTTTTTTGCTCCGTAACTTTTAATGACAATACTCATTAAATTACTCAACTTCAGCAAGCATTAAGTACTGGTCATTTGGGGGGCCAGAATTGACATTCTCAGTTTCTATAATCAGATGCTGAATGTCTGATATTTAATAGTAATGTCACTGATATATAGTGAGAAATTCAATTCAGCAAAATCGAACAAGGCACGGCTCGGGAAATGTGACAGGTAACCTTAATAGTTTGTCCATTAAAAGTTACAGAAAAAAAAAGAAAACAATCTACAAATCAAATGCTTATTAGACAAAGATATATTCATACCAAATCCTATTGAAATATTTTCTTATACAATATACGAAAAATGCTCTTTTCAGTATCAAATAGTTGTATAGAGCTGTGAGCTATTGCTTCGTACTTGGTAATTTTGTAGTGATCACCAAGACAAAAGGCAGCATGTATGACAAGTACCGAAGTATCTATCATACAATAACTATAAATATACTATAATTATTATTTAAATTATTAATTATATTGCTAACACAACAAGTACTTTCATAAATAATTAAGAAGAGAACGAGAAAAAATATCGCAAAAGCGCAGAAAGAAGAAAAATCTGTTCAAAAGGTACAAAGAAGGCTTCAATGGGCGGATATCAACCTTGTAATTTGAAATTAATGGGGAGTATCAAACTTAACACTCTTGAGGTACATTCATCACTGGATCAGGTAAGTATACTAAGTACAATATAGAAATAACTCCTATAAAATATCTTACCTATGTATTAGAAATTTCATTCTAATGATCTTTTACTTGATCACTCACACCAAAAGCGCCAGAAAGATGTAGCTCATGAATATCAAAAACCACAGGGAACATTCAACAAGATGAACCTTCAGCTAAGCAAGTAACCAATGTCCAATACTGGTCGATTCACTGGGTTCCATGATATTTGAAATGTTCGACCCATTACATTGGGATAATTGCAATTGCATCAAATGATTACTTAGCATATTTTATGAAAATTGATTGGAACTCCACATGCCAGATAAATTTCCTGAGCCATGGTTCAACCGAAGGCATGTTTCCATGGTTCTTGCGTAGAGTTGCAGACCAATTCAACCAAAATTTGTCATAGCCTAACAAAAACTGCATGAGGCTTATCGACGACCATACTAGCTTATCGCATCTGGTGATGGTGGGTGTAATCACAGGAACAAGAGTGAGGATTGGGCTTTTAGAAGTTGGACCTATCACGCATTCTACGTTGGTAACATGAGCATGTCAGAATCTCGTATTTGTATCCATTTTCAAACCTACAAAACTAAAGCGATTGCCGAATATAGTAATAGTGAATTTCCTAGTTTTTGATATTAATATAAAATATTAACTGACGGTCCCAAAACCTATTTAATGTGATTCAGAGAATCAATAAAAGTTTTTGATTAAAAACATTTGTTATAAAGTTACTGATAAAATAACAGTATTTTATTTTGCTCATGTGAAAATATTTCTCATTGGAATGTTAGCGCAGGCATGAAGAGGTCAGAAGAAAGCGTAATAAGTTTGCATTGAAAGCCTCATAGAAAACTTTCCAGTGAAGAAGATGATTTGTAGGGGGAACGCTTGAGAGTGATGATGACAAACCAATGTTAGTGAAAGTGATTATCCCTCAATTGAAAAAGATGTAAAGTGTTTCAAACCAAGATTAATTCAACTTATTATTATACAAATGACCCAATTTCCCAATAGCAACACAATACACCATTTGGAGACGATTGAAGAAATAGAAATACTTGAATTATCGAAAAACCACTTACTAAGTACATGTCAACAGCCAAAATGTTGAATAAACATGTAAACTTTTACTGGGGGGGAAGCTTCAGCATTGTGTTGATACGATCCAGAGAGGAGTTTCGAAACAAATTTAGGTTCAGGAATTAATTAAAATTTCAAATCAAAAATGATTTTAAATTTAATGTTTTATATATTTTCGTTTCTATATAAATAAATCCACCGCATACAATGGAAGGATTTTATATCTTGAGTAATTTGAACATAGGGTAATATTAAAAAGTATCCGTTGTCAGATTTTGTAGTATACCACTATTCAACTAAAATACCAATACAATATTTAGATTTTCTTGGGCAAAACTTCCAATATAGTTTTAGGAAAAAATGTTATTCAATACACATGTTCTATAATTTAATTCGAAATGTACTAATGAAGCTGTAGCTTATTTTATAGATTTAGATTATTTTGATCTTTTAACCATAAAAATGTCACAATGTCACATTTTGAACTAAACCAATGGTCAATAGATTAAGTTCACTGGGGAACTTTTCTTCAAATATTTCTGACAAATAACATTCATTTTACGATGCCATCTTTTGATTGTAAATTTTTTTTTTCAGCAAGATAATATTGCTATACTATAAATTATATATATATATTATATTATATATATAATAATATTATATATAATATAATATTATATATAATATATAATAAAGGAGAATATATATATATAATTATAATATAATAAAATATATATATATTTATATATATATATATAAGATTTATAATATTAATATATAAATATAAATATTAATTAAATATATATATTATTTATATATATATTATATATATAGAATTGAAGGGGGAAGAAAGAAGAAAAAAAAGAACTTTTTTGGAAGTAAGTTCTCAAGAGATGACTCTTGAAGAGTAAAATTTATACACAATGAGGAAAATTATTTATTTTTATGATTTTAAAATTTGAATTGTGATATAAAAGATGATGTGTTGATAAAATGGTAACTGGAAGTGGGCATAGATACATTTATTTGCTTTTTGCGACTCTTGGATATTTTCGGGAGTTCTTTGTTTTACTGAAAAGAGCTAAGTCAAGCATGAATCTCAGCAAAGAATAAAGCAAAAAATAAAATAAAGCAAAAGTTTATTCGAATTATCAATGAGAAAAGGTAATCTGTCCATTCAGATTGCATACTTGACTTTACAAAGCCAATCAAGGTTCATCATGTCCGATAAGCAATGTTCATATCCAATAGATACTTGTGTAGGAAGAAAATCAACAAGGTAGATTAATAGAAAATTTGAGACCTCTGTTTAAGAAGTGTCTTTAAGTAAGGACCCTCCTGATTTAACATCTAAGTAGGAAGAGCCTTACAACGGAAACGTATACATCGAATCATCTAATCGACCTTGAGAAAAGAAAAACTTTCAACTATATTTACAAAAATCGAAAAGAACCATTAATTTAAAAATCGTTTACTATTATATATAATTCTAGGGTATTTAGTTGTTTGTTTGAGCGGGGTCGGAGCTTGAGGTATCGAATCCTAGGCTCGGTGATCCAGTACGGCAGCAAATTAGGTGGGAATAAAAAAGAAGTGGTGAATAAAGGTCAGATAAGAAGTAAAGGGAAGTAAGAATAGGAGCAAAAGAATAGATTAAGTGTTGTTATGAATTAAGGGATAAATGAGGATCTAGAAAGAGATGGTAATTCAAAAAAAGGTTGATTGTTGGTGACAGAAACTAAGCTGAAAGGATAAAAGGAGAATCTTTGGAAAATAAGGTAGAATTTCGGGGGGGGTGAAAAAGATATGTTTGGGAAGGGGAGAATTAAAAAAAGGTGTGGATAAGTAAAAGTGTGCAAATATGAACTCGAGAAAGGTGGTTAAGTGGAACATTGGTGGGAATATTGTTTTATATCGCATCACCAGTAAATGACAGGAGGGAGAAGGGAGAAAGATTTGGGGCAGTGTGGTGAGGTTTAAAATAAGTGAGCGTTGTAAAGGATAAATTTTTATTAGGAGATAATCATAGGGGAAAAGAGAGACAGAAAGCATCCGTGGTTTCTACGTGAAAGGAATGTTAATGAGAAAGGTCGTAGGTTATGTTGATAAGATTAAAAGTTCAAAACACGTCTACTTGAACACGCAAAATCAAGTAACTTGACTGTTGAGAAACGGGGAGGTCGTACTGGGATTATGTGTATAAATAGATAGGATAGAGGCAGGTTACTGGAAAATGATCAGAGGGGCAGTTAGGTATCTATCACTATTGTTGCTAGGTAAGGTAGGGGGAGAGTAACGTTAAGAAAGGAGAAAGTAAGAGAAATAGAATCATTAAGGCAAAATAATAGACGTTGTGTAAGAGCCGATTAGGAGTAGGAGGATAGGTGGAGGACTAGAGGACGGAAATTAGGATTGGCGAGGAGTGAAGAGATTTAAAGAGACAAATTGGAGAAGCCAGAAGGATATGCGGTGTAAAAAAGGTGGAGTAGAAGGAAAAGAAGTGAATGGTGGAATAGGAGGTGAAGATTTGTTAATATGAAATATATATGTAAATGGTTGAATAGAAAGGAACTGAGAAGAAGAGGGTTAGAGGTAAGCAAAGAGGCCGGGAGAGGCGAAGCGGATGCAAATTACGGAAGCATTACAATGGATTGATGGAAAATTTGAAACAGAAGCAAGAGGCGGTAAATTTAGAAACCATCGAAAGTTTAGAAGATAGGGGGTAGGAGGGTAAGAGTGGATGGGGGAAGAGGGAAATGGTGGGGAAAGATGGGGAAATCTTTAGAGGATAGGGAAGAATGGGTGGAAGAATAGGCGTTCAAAGCGAGTTGTTTACAGCACCAACAGATTTTAACCCAATGGAAGAATTATTAGGGCGATAATAAGGAAAAAAGGAAAGTCCCAGTCTAGATGGTGTAGTAGGAATGTACAGATGAGCAGATGTGAGGGAATGCGTCAGGTTATAATTTAAGTTGGAGAGAAGAGTCACAATGGAGAATGTTTTGGTTCCCCTGTATAAAGCGAAAGGGGATAGGATGAGTGTGAAATAGAGCGAACACGCTGGTTAGGGAAAGTATGGGAATTCAGAGGGTGAGAGATTAACGGAAGAGAGAATCGGGAAGAACAAGAAATTTGGATGAAGCTGTGATCAAGTTCACATGAAACGTGAATATATAAAGAAAAGGTGGAAGGTGTAGTGTTTTTTAGATCTGGAGAAGCATTATGATACGAGATAGAGGTTGGAATATGGAGGTCGGAGACATGAGTAGGGTAAAATTAGGTAAATGTATTATGGGCCTTTATAAAATAGCAATTTTGTGAAGTATAGGAAGGACAGTGATTAGAATCGAAGAAGAGTGAGACAAGATGTGTCACGGCTTCAATTTTTATGGAATGTTCAGGGAATATGACTGGAGGGGGAGAGGTGATGATGATAGGGGTGAAGGATGGCGGAAGTGAACATATAACTATTGCGATGACTACCTTGTGGAAGGATTCAGAAGTGTAGTATTGGGGAAGAGTTTAGAGATGTGTGGACTAAAGGGTCAAGATAAATCCAAGTAAGAGAAAGTGTTAGTGGTTTGGAGAGGAACAGATTGAGGGGGGGGGTTAGAGGATTATTGTAGGAAGGTAGTAGAAGAGTATAAGGTTTTCAGATATTTAGGGATGGATTGGGGTAAGGGATGAAGGGAGAGATAGATCATAGAGTAGAAAGGAAATAAGAAGATTGAGTGGTTCGGAATTAGAAAGGGGGATTTACACAAACCAGATAATTATGTGAAAAATTTGTTCCAGCGACATAGGTGAAATGGGTGAATGCTAGTCCAGAGAAATTGGAAGTGTTTGAAGAAAGCTGAGAGTCGGTTGGTAGAAAAGAATGAGATTAGAAATAGGAATAAAATGAAGATTGATATTTTTTAATAGAAAAGGATAAAATGTAAGATGGTTTGGACATCGGGAGGATAATGGGACAGAAAGGTGTCTAGGAAGCTTGGGATGCGAGGGAAGACGGAGAGAAGGAGCCAAGAAGAAATTGATGAGAAAAAGGAAAGTTGAGGAGAAGGAATGAAGGGGGAAGAAGGAGGGTGTTATGAACGATAGAATGGAAATGGAGGAGTGGGAGGGGCGAGACTGAGAAATAGGGAAGCTGCACTAACCACTACGCTCGCTATCGGGAATAAAGTGCCTAAGTAGAATAATCAATAAAAAAATATATCTATATAATAAATATTACAGATAATAATATTAATAATTATATTATAATATATATATATAATATATATAGATATATACGTATAAATAAAATTATATTTATTAATCATATATATATATATATAATATATAAAAAATATAATAATATTATAAAAAAATATATATTAATATATATATAATTATAAAATATATATAAAAATAATCAATATAATAAAAATAATTTATTTAAAATTATATATATTAAATTAAATAAAAATATATAAAATATAATATTATAATATAATATATATTAATATTATATAATATTATATAATTTATAATATATACAAAAGGAAATTATAAATTTTATTTTTTATTACAGTTAATGTTATCCAAATTTTGGCTTATATAACTATAAATATATAAATATTATAATCATAATATTAATATATAAATATGATATAGTATTATATAATATAATATATAAATAAAATATAAATAATATATAAAATATATAATATAATATATATATATATAGAAATATACATATAATATATATATATATATAAAATATTAATATATAAATATATAAAATATATTAAGATATTTAAGAAGTTTATTTTTTACTACAGTTATAGCAAGGAATGCTATATATAATTACTATATATATATATATAATATATTATAATATAATATATATATAATAAATAGATTAGTAAATATAT
>JABUQX010025615.1:0-55000 GCA_015478945.1 Trachelipus rathkii
ACATCAAAGTTGTCCTCTCCATCCACATCAATACCCAACAACCGCTCCTCCACACATTTCCTTACATTGAATATACTAGCATTATAATCCATCATAACGCTCATCTTTTCTGGACTGGTAATATTTAGTCATCTTATCGCAAGGCAAAACCAAGTATATAAGCCACCCCTAATATGCGATTACAGAGAGCTCTCATCCATAATACTCCAAAAGAGTACCTGTCAAGACAATTAAGCCATATGGTACCACAAAAGGTAAACCAGGATCACATTACCCACCATGAGAAGATTAGAAGCTACCAAAAAATAATAAAAATAATAATTGATATAAAAAAAATAATAAAAAATAATATTAATAATAATATAAAAAAAAATATCATATAAAGATAATATAATATAATAGATAATTAAAAATATAATATATACTTTATTATAATATAATATATGATAAATATAAAGAATTTTAAAAAAAAAAAAAAAACAAAATATATTATATAAATTGGAGTCAGAATAATATATAATATCTATATAATATATAAAAATCCGACATATGTAAGAAATAGAAATAATAAAGAAAAATAAAGGATCAAACATTAAAAGTTTAATACAAAAACGATTATATATAACAATATAACTCAAACAAATCAATATAATATCATCATATACATAACCATCTTCCTACAAATATAAAGGCAAAGTGATAACCAAAAATTAGACTCAGACAACCTACACTCGCGAAATAGACGATCTAAACAGATATAGATTAGCGTTAAAAACAAGCACACAGAACCGCAGCACACATCCAAGCAATGACGCCCAACAAATAGCGAAAACATCACTCCTTCTCTACCGCCTCTATCCTCTCCCCATACCACCACCTCCCAAAAGTGAGCCAACGCCCAACCACCTAAAGCACAAATGAGAAAGTAAACCCCGAAAAACACAAGGGTTTCAGAAAATAGCAAGCCAAAAAATGGGTAGTGCATCAAAAGAGTCCTTTAAAAAAAAAGTCATCATCTCCGAAACCGGCTCATTCCCTGAGCAACAGCCCATACAACTATACACACAACCCCAACCCCATCAACAAACCCACGCACATTCACTCCTAACATACATATAGCCTTTTCTTATCAACGAACTTCTATAGCGCAATCTCACAAATTCCGCTCCTCCTCACACAATCCTTTAACATGAAACACAACTCCAATCCCATCCTATTTCTCCCGAGACCCCAGTTCTCCTACATAGCAATGAATCGACACTCAGACACACATCCACCACTAGGCACATACCTCTTAACCAAGCAGAAGAACACTAACTGGTCTCCGGAGAGACTTTTTCCATTAAAATCAAAATGATATCTTCAACCAATACTTTCGGGAAAACACTAAATTACATATAATTAATGCCCCTCATTACTCCATCCATCACATCCACCACACACTCTATCAACCCCTCTAATGCTGTAATCCCAACGTAATTTCGCACTCTCTATCAATGCTTCATCTTTATCACCCACCACACCTACACACACGCACTTAACAATCTTTGACGCATATTGGAACGCCCTACGAACCACCCCAATACATAAAACCTAGATCAATACACATATACAAACTTCCACACACATCCTCAGACCACATCTCTCACACACGCAAAACTTTAACAAACAGAGATAAAAAAACCCATCTCTTCCTCATCACCCACAAAGCCCACCTCCAAAGCATCAGAATTCACTTTAATCACCCAAGATTTAGAAAAAACACTCAAACCCAGTATCAACCAACTCTCTTAACCCAGTCCGCATCTTTAAAACCATATAAAACGTTACACACTCCCAGCATGAAAAATAAAAAATCGCCGCACCACAACTCCGTTATCCAATTTATTAACCTCCAACATCAATAATTAGATCCTATATAACATACTATTAATAAAAGCCATCTGATGTAAATACACATTATTCCAGTTCTATCAACCACTAAAAACTACCCTCAACATCAGACCCAATATAACACCACCGTAAACAACCAGAAACACCCAAAACTAATTCAAATCAACATCATAACAGAATATCCACCACTAACAAAACTATCTGCCCCTACTACACGCAAACATTCATAATACCCACAACTCCATCAATACAAAAATTCCAAACACAACCTCAAACCAAATCCATCCTACAAACTCCTTCTATCAAATCCCACAAAACAGAACCCCATATAATGCGACATTAAAATAACGAGACAAGAAAGACATACCACCTCACAATTTCCATTCTAACTAATTCTTAACAACACTATTCAACCTGAACCAAACCCTCTACCTCTAATTCTTTTCATAACTCACTATTCCATTCTCACATGCTAAATAACAAGCAAACCAAATCAACCCACACAACACCAATCCCCTACACACACTCACCGTTAATTAATACACATAAAACCAATAAAAACAAAACTATTAAAATCTCCCATTTACTTCCTCAACACCACAGCCAATTACGTATCGTAGACATACAATAACACTTTTCGACTTCACCATGTCAACAAGAAGTTATCCAATCACACCAACATACTCACCAGATCTAGCCTAATGTATTCTTGCATAGAATAAGCGATAACAAAGTACCATATACCCTATTCCCTCTCTTAACTGTTAATTAATCCATGTTGCAACATCTACACACAAAAACCTAAATTAATGTTCATTATATATCCTTCTTCTCTCTATATCTTATCCCAATAGTTTATTCCAAATGAACCTATTCCGATCCACCCTCAAACCATAACATAAACTCGGAATAAGCTACCTATAACACTAATATCAAAACCACAAAAAAAATACTATACGCACCAATAAATACAAAATAAATATACTATTTAATATAATCATACAATCCCACATAAGCGAATACTTCTAACCTAATTCAATTATTTAATGTAATATAAAAGCCATATGTCGTATTTGATGACCTAACAAATAAATATATAACTTATAATAAAATATAACATAATAATATCGATAATATAAGAAATATAAAAATACCTTACAATAGTAATGTACGAGAATATACATATTAATATATAATAATAATATAAAATAAAATAATTATATAATAAGATAGAAATATATATAATACAATAAATAATAAGAAAAATATTATATAATATATAAAATACATATAGAATATAAATAAAAAGATATATAAAATCTATAGTCATCAGCACGATGCCGAATAGACTTGTCTCTAGGGATAGGCAGGAGAAACTTTAAATTTAATAAATATAAATATTATAAAGTAATTAAATAAAAAAAAAAATATATAGTAATATATAAATAATATAAATAAATAAATAAATAATGCTAAAAAAATATAATATAAAAAATAATAACAAAAAATATATATAATAAATAAGAAAAAAATATAAAATATAATAACATATAAATATATATTAATATATCAAGAGCCAACTCGTGGAACACATTAGAAGCGAACTACGAGCGAACCACATAACACACACTTTCACAATTAAGTATAAAATAAATGGAATTCCAACATAATATTAAAAAACCATGTTTCAATTATGCATACTTACAAAAAAAGAAAAACCAGAAGCTATGAAATATCACTCTAAAAAATTAAACAATGAATAAACAACTAACAGACAACCATTTAGCAATAGATAAATCAAAATAATTAATCTCATAAAGGTTTTAAAAATAGTATAAAACCAGTTGTATTCCCAGAATTGTTTTTTTTAGTAATTCTATTATATAATAAAGAAATTAGTCAAGAGAAAATATTATGTTAGCTACATACTATAGTGATATGGAGAAAAATCTACAATATTGAGAAATAAATACCTTTAATCAGGATCTCATGGGACAACTGAGAAGAGAAAAAACAAAAAAAACACAAAACATCTCAGAACTTTAAAGATTCATTATAAAAACAGTATTATTCCAAATACATGAAAACAAAAATTCACCATTACGTACAAAATCAATAATAAGTAAATATATGAAAATCTAAAAAATAATAAAAATTTCAATAATAACTCAAAAATAAAACTTAAAATGAAATATAATATACTTCATTACAACGAAATCCAAACATATACCATGTGTTTATTCCTACAAATACGCCTATAACAAATCAGAAGTCACTACTTCCAGTCACACACAACATAATCAATCATACTACTAAAGAGTAATTACCCATCCACACAAAAATATCAACGATAAATACGTGAAGAAATAAAAAAAAACACTTAAAATATAAAAATATTAAATCAAAATATTGAAATAAAATGAAAGCAAAAGATTTAAGCAAATTTTATAGTACTTTAACTGACATTTAAAAAATATCAAATTTATTAGAAAAAATAGAGATTTAAAAAAATATATAATTACAAAACAAATAAAAGACATTTATCGAAATTTATTTTCATTTATATTAAACTCTTTTGTTTATTTCTTTGAATCAATAACTCAATGTTTAATCAAATTATTAAATAATATATCACTTATTTTCCAATATATCGTATATATATTATCAATATTACTTAATACATAACTATATATAATATTTATAATTACAACTTTTAAGCCTTAATATCTTTTTTAAAATTTCATAAAGTTACGACACAATTTATTAAAAATTATTCTCTCAATTAGACCACTTGATGATTTCTATCAGTGTAATTCCCATAAATTCTCAATTCAGTTTGTATAACCAGTAAAACATCAGACTTCTACGAGCAATCACATTATCAGTCTCCAGGAGTATTATCAAATAATTATAATGTTCATAAAAAACCACACAATTCTCACATACCCAATGTAATACATATAACGTTACACAACCCAATCAACGAGAACCTTCAAAACATCCAAAATCTAAATCCTTCCCACCAAAAAAAGTCCAAAGCCAACAAAAAAAAACCACAAAAAAAAAAACACAATGAATATTAAAACGGAGATTTGATTACAAATCCTACCATGACAACAATAACATATAAATCATTTTCAGAACATCATCAAAGGTTAAACTCACAAAAAACATATAACCACAGACAGTAAATAATACAGATAACTATGCAACATTAAATACTTCCAAAAACTAAAAATAAAGACGGTATAAACATAAAATAATAAGTATAAATAACTAAATAATAATTCGAAACAAAGAAATGATAAAATTTTATAATATAATTATAAAATAATAAATGATAAAATAATAAATAAAAAATATAAAATAAATAATAATAATAATAATAATAATAAATAATAATAAAATAATAATATAATAAAGATAATAATACAGTAAAAATTACGATCATAAAAATGACGATTATTTCAATTACGCCCTCTTACTTTACAACATTATATAGAATAATTAAGAATTCAAAATTAAATAAACTCAAAACTTTAAATTAAATTTAAGGCAATATAGCTAAGTCGAGACAGAGTCCGCGAAGGCTATCAATACGTTTTTAAGTACTTTTTCAAAACATAGATAAAAGAAAGAATAACTGGAGCACAGAGGTTGGAGGTTTTTATAATATTTATTCTGACTTGAATACTGCTACTTCCTTTCCCAAAATACCCATAAACACACATTAACTGCACTTGAAATAGAATAAAAAATAACCAGATAATTGGTTTAGATACCTTTAAGCCAATAAAAAAAACAATATTCCTACTAAATATAATGCCATAATAATTAAACAAGAATTAGAGAGAAATCAAGAACCCACCATTAATAATCATAAAAACGAGAAAACACAAAACATACCCTTAATAACCTCTCAGAGAAAAATAAATGAAAAGTCTCATCTCACGAGATCGAACGACGAAGAAGAAACAAAAAAAGACGGTTCCCTGGAACCACTTAAAAGTCAATCCCTAATAATAAATTAACGAACAATACACGCGCTCCACTATCCCTAATAACTCACCATCATTAATAATGAATTAAAAAAGAATATAAATACAATCAGTTTAAAAACATAAATAAAAAATAAGATAACCCATTTCATCACAAGACAACATCTCAAATACACAAAACATAAACTTATAACACTGAAGAAACAAAAAAAAACTTAATTAAATTGTAATAACGAAAACATATTTCTTTCAAATATGCTAAAATTTTTGTATAATTATACAAGATTAGGCAAAGATTTTTGAAAATACACAACCCCAAAATAAAGACACACACAATAATCAGAGAGAGAGTAATCCTATGATTCCTTGACCTTCAGTTCTTCAGATTCTAACATCACTACAAATCATATTCATCATTGTACCTTAAAAACAGACAAGAAATAAAATAATTATGAGAGGACAAAACACAAATAAAGAAATAAAACTAACTAAAAACTCAAACCTACCAACAGAAGAGAAGATCGAAGCGAAATAATGCAAGACTAAGAACACGATCACCAACCACCAACAACGCACTCCCTCACGAGAACATGAAAAAAAAAATCACACATCACAAACTCGTATCTCACATAAAAGAAATGTAATTAAAAAAATGAGAGTAAAACAATTATCAGTACGACAGATCCAAGAGCCTGGGTCAAAAACTACTATAACAGGACAGTCGCGCTCCAAATTTATATAAACAGCATAATACACGCCAAATCATTTTCCATCTATCCGCAAACCCACAATCTGACAATCACGCACATGACTAACTTAGAAAGGCTAATGGAATAAGATAATCAACAATTATTTTAACATAAAATAATTATATATTCGTTTAAGTCTCTTCAATAGATCTAACTTGACCAATAAAAACAAACTATAACTAATATATAAAATATACCTATAATCTAAAAACATATAGCTAATAATCCTAATTATATATATAACTAATAAAAATAATAATAGAGTGAATAAAAATAATAAAAATAGTATAATACTAAATATAAAAGTAATAAATATCAACTAATATTATATAAATATAAATTAATTATATTTATTTATTATAATATATCATATAATATATAGAAAAATATATAAATATAATATAAAAAAAATAAAATAAAATAATAAATAAAAAAATATAAATATATTATAAATAATATAGAAAATATTTAATATAAAAATTTAATATAAAAAAATATTTAGTATACATATTTAATATAAATAAAATAAAGAAAAAATATATAAAATGACGTGATACAATTAATAAATATATAAAGAAATAGTAAATAAAAATAAAAAAAAAAATAATATATGATTATAAATGAAGAAACATAGATACAAATTGAAATAAATATTTGATAATAATACAATATAGAAAATATATAAATAATTAATATATAAAGAAATATTTCAATCAATATTTAATATAAAAATATTTGAGTAAAATATAATAAAACTACTATATATATAAATAAATACACTAAAAATAAATAATAATATATAAAAATATATAATAAAAATAATAAAAATAAAATAACTAATTATAAAAAAATAATAAATAATGTGAACAATAATGTAATAAAAAATTATACACAATATGTTTAGCAAATGCTAGGTTAAAATATATAAATAATAAAAGTAAAACGAGGACTTCAAAATTAATAGATAGCCAAAACAAATTCATGAGCTAGGAGATAGAATAATATAATATTTCAAAACTCATGGAAAACTGACAATAGACAGGTAGACTATGCAATAAGAAGAACTATTTCTAATAAATATCAAGTTCAAAACCAAAAAATTTTCTTGATATAGTACAATTTTTGCGATCCAATAATAAACGACATTGGTAATTATAATAGACCTTCTAGTGAACTTGAAATGCTTCTAAAGGCCATGAGAAATATTTCTAGAATCCAACTAAGAGCAAAAGAATATAAGAAACAGAAAACCAACCGATTACCCATCCAGTAAAGGACGATATACATATGCTATGAATCCAGATGAACCTTCTTTTGGCTAATCTAGCAGCGATAGAAGAAAGCTATGTATTACAGAACGACGTCAAAAGACACAACTATCATTGATTCGACAAACATAGAAATAACCAAAAAGAGCGAAAACTATAATCAATAAAATAATATCTATTAAAAATAAATGGTGCATAATGCTGTTACTAACCACCTAAAGAATCATTTGAATACCAAGACATATATTCTCCAGGAAAGTCTAACTTCATTCAGAGACCGAATTATCATAGTGAGCGATCGACTCAATAGGTGACAGGATCTCAGTTACAACTAAAAGAAGAAAGCAAAAAAACTCTCCCCTGAAAGTGATCAGATAAAGCTATTTGTTTTAGAAGCTAACTTGAGAAAATAATGTAAGGGAGAACATTATATCCATCGACCCCCAACATTTATTGAAAAGTAAAAATCAAATAATTTCACTTTTTTTTTTTATTATCTTGACATTATTAGCGGTATGATTTACGATGTAATTGATTCTAACTCATAGTATTAACTCTTTATAGAAAAACCTAAACAATCATATATATAATAAACTGAAAATATATAAAAATATGAACAAAAAATCTACAAAACATAAAAAAACAAAACACAGTTCATACATTGCCTAAAAATACCAGGATATGGATTAGAGATAAAAAAAAGGTCTTTATAACTATATTCATAGAAAATCTAATCTTATTCTATCATAATCTCAACCTCCACCCATTATCTCGAAATTTTACTCAGCTCATAATAAAGGAGGCAAAGCCGGATCAGCCGGAGCCTTATAGCCGGACACCAACAGCCGCGCCGAGCCAGCCGCAAACCGCAAGCCGCAAAGCCGCAAGCCGCAAGCCGGAGCTGGTGACTAGTTTAGCCAGAGTGCCGGATACCAGAATCCTGAGGTATATAATTTTTTTCAAGAAATTAAATTTTTTTAGAATGAAAATTTATTGACCAAAGAAAACGTAAACCAAACAACATATTACAAAATAAGATCAGACCTATAAGTCGGATTCCTGAGCCGTATCCGGACGGAAAGTATCAGAAGCCAAAGAGACAAGATGTCGGTAAGAACGGCAAGCCGAGAAAGGACAGAAGATATAGAAAAATATTTTTACAAAAAATATTATATTTAGGTTAAAAAATTATTACCAAAAAGACAGTGAAAAAAATGAACATATTACCAAATAGGCAAAACCTTAAGTCGTATACCAGGTAAAGCAGAAACGCCGAATCATACCGAGTGAATCCGGAGCCGCATCCAGAAGCCAGATCCTGATATATGGAAATTTATTTTACGAGGAAATTATTTTTTTGAATGTAGAAAAATTATATTGTCAGAACGACTGAAAGAAACGAACCAATTGTACAAAATAGTGCAAGATAACTTAAGCCGAGAATGCCGGAGCTAAGAATGCCGAATTAATATCCGAATCCTGGATTCAGGATCCGGAATACTCTGGTATGAATTTTCTTCAGAAAAATAATTTATTTAGATGAAAAATTTACTTGCAAAGAGACGTAAGCTAGAAATGTTCCAAAAGATGTAGAAAACAATTATCCCATTCCGAGAGAGCCCCGAAGAAAAACCGAAGTCGTAAATCACGGAGACCGTATCCCGAAGCCTATCCGGAGCCGTATCCGGTTATATAAAAAATTTTTTTCGTGAAATTATTTATATTTGAGTTAAGAAAAGAAGAAGAAGAAGTTCCAAGACTAAGAAAAATTATTAACAAATAAGTGCAGAAAACCGAAGACCGGAATACGGAGACAGAAAGCCAGAAATCAGATCCGAAACCGGATCACATGAGTATGAAAACATATCTTACAGAAAAATATTTTAAATAGTTTTTAGATTGCAAAATGAATTTATTTCAAAGAAACCGATACGGATGCTGAGCACATGATTCAAATAGCGTAAGAAACATATCAGTCGATTCCGGAAGCCCGAAGCCCGAATTCCCGTATCGACCAATATCAGGAGACCAGAATCCTGAGGGTATGAATTTTTTCTGAAAAAATATTATTTCTTTGTTTAAAAAACTAAATTGTCAGAAAGACAGTGACAGAAATCAATTATTCAAACTAGATAGCATGGATAAGGAGTTGTCAAAATATTTTTCGACGACTGACTAACTGATCCGGCATCACGATCCAAGTTATTTTAGTGCTTATAGAATTTTCTGCTTTCAGAAAAATATTTTTTAAATATAAAATAATGGAACGAAAATAATTATCAATACCGATATCAAAATAGTAAGAATGTTCAAATAGCAGAAAAACGAAAAGTCGACAAATCACAGAGAGACCTTATCACCGAAGCCGATCTGGAGCCGGATCCACTGGTATAATGAATTTTATCGGAAATAATTATTATTTGGATGAAAAAAATTATTGTCACGAAAGAGAACGTGACCGAGAACATCTTCAAAATAGCTGCAGAAACCTATAATACGGATCACGGAAAACCAAAGACTAAAAGTCGGATCCCAGAATCCCACGGACTCCGCATCCTGGATATGAATTATACATCTACAGAATACAAATTCTATTTGAGAAACCAACAACCACCAAAAAACACCACAAAGAGCATACGGCATGAAACAATCTTACTCTTCAAAGACACGAACACGTGACACAATACTAAACACACTGGATATACCTACAAAATACACATCTCTACGCAAGATTCTAACTACCTACATTCAGATAACCGCCACAAATAAACGCGACAGCCCAGAAGCCAAGAAGCCGAAGAACAGACAAGTCCCCGTCCTCCGGCAAAACCCTATAATCCCAACAGGACTCGACAACCCACTCCAGTAGACAGATCAACACTTGCAGGTATCCCGACCATACTCCTACAGAAAAAAACACATCTCTTATTTAAACAAGAGAGTAAACACCCAAATTTCTATAACATGTCACAGAAAAAACAGTACTGAACCAATTTCACAAACAAAACTAAGTTAAAACACATAGTTCGGACCATCCGAGAAGCCCAAGTCGTAATCCGGAGCGTATCTGTGAGAAGCCAGGATACCGTTAAGTCAGATTAACTAGCTTATATTTTTTCGCAGGCAAAATATTATTTATAGGTTGAAAAAATTTATGTCAAAACGTGATTAGGAAAAATACTGAAAACATCATTTTAAAATAGGTAAGAAACAAATAGATCAATCACGCAGCCAAAGTACGAATACTAGACGACCGAATCCTAGATATAAATTATTATTCGAAAAAATATTTTACTAGAGAGAGATAAAAAACCTCATTCCAGCAAGACCCTGCTATACAAATATAATACCTACAAAAAATAGTAACAGGAAAAACACATATCAGTCCGGAATCCCCGGAGCCAATGTCGAAGTCAGAAAGCTGTATTACGAATCGAATTCCGGATCCAGAGGTAAATGAATATTTTATCAAGAAATATTTTATTAAGTAGAAAAATTATTTATAGAAAGAAAAGAAAAAAAAAAAGCAGTTGACTGAACAATACAAATAGTGTAAAACACAGTCAAGTCGGAATCCACACCAAATTACCGAAGCCACGGAATCCGGAAGACATGATCACACACTGGGTATATGAAAAATTTTTTTCGAGAAATGTTTTATTCACCTTATCAAATATATAATATCGAAATTACGAAGAAAAAACCGAAAACAAAAATTTACCAAAAATATGATGAACAGCAAACCTTTAAGCGGATCCACGAAGACCGAGCCAGAAAGTTAAAAATAACACCGGATCTGCAAGAAGACCAGGAATTCATTAGCACGCAATCCAGAGATGTAACATGAAGATATTTTTCTAAAGAAAAATTATTTAAGTGAAAATATAATTAGAGTCAACAGGACTTAACTAGAACAATTTGCAATTAAAATAGAGTACAAGAAACACTTAGTTATCCAGCAGACCGATATCCTTAACGCCAGCAACCCTCGAACCAGACCAATATCAGCTATAGTATGAACACTTTCTACACACTCAAATACACATATTTCCAAAGAGTATAATGAAAACTCTTATAAACTCACGCGAACAACCATAGCGGAATAATTAACAAAATAAGTCTCAAGAATCCTCTATACACGATCATAGTAGCAAATTTTTTCGGAGATCCGGATTTTTCATTTCTGGATATGTAATTTTTCTTATTAAACTTCTTTTCATCCGAGTAAAAAAGAAAAAATCCACATTAAAAATTTGGTTTACAGAAGAAGTCCCATCTTCAAACCTGAAAAATAAATTATATACAACAATAGTCGACAAAATTTATCCTAAAGTCAAGGAATCCAATCAACAGGATACCAGAAATCGGAGACGAGGAGCCGATATATAATTATTTACAGAAAAAAAATTTATATTCATAAATTATATTGAAAAAAAAAACCAGAAAAACAAAAACTGTACAAACAATTATATAAAATAATAGCAGAAAACCTATAATCGGAACCAGAGAAAGCCGGAGACCACGGTGACAAGACGAAAAAAACGACTTAGAAGGCACAGCCTACACCCGAAAATCAAACCACACCTAATATCATAAAGGCACAGCCATGGCACGGCAGCAATACAAGCCGCACCGAGAAGTTAATTTTGAACTACGAGAAAACTAAAATTTAAACTTTCTTCAAAGATTTTTTTCATGAGAAACTATATTACAATAAATATGCTCCATCAATCTTTCCAAAAATGAAGAAAACCTATAAGGCCGGACCCAAGCCGAATCCATTCTCCAAAAAAATCAATTATTAACGTTTGCAAATGGCACACACTCATAAACAGCAAAGACAAATTAACCCAAAATATAATATAATTAATACACAGTATCAATAATATATATAATATATAATAACATATACAATATAATATATATATTAATATATATATATATACACTTCACACCACAACTAATAAATATAATACACACAATAATATAAAATTTACTATTCATCACAAAATAATAATCTCCAAAGTTTAAGAACTTGATAAAACACCTAATAACACAAATATTATCTCACGCACTCTCATCAAGACTGAACACACTAAACACACTAAACAAACATATATATAAAACAAAAACAACATTAATAACAATAAATAAAAAACTCCTAAATAAAAAAAAAATAAAATATATAATAAAGATCATTGATACAAGATAATAATAGCCTCATACCTAAACACAAATAAATCACCTAACTAACAAATTAAAACATATAATAAAATAATATAATCATAAAATATAAATTGATAATACTTATACATAATAATAATCAAACAATACTACTTATTAAAATAACCATATTAATACATACAATAAACTAATTATAATATAATTAATAACTAAAAAAAAAAATAAATAATAATAAAAAATATAAATAAATCTAATTTATAAAATGAGAGATAATATTAGGCATCATAATATTATATATATAAAAAATAATAAGAATCCCAGTATAAACCCACATAATACGTAACATAAAATAATACTACATAACATATCAAATAAAAACAACTTCATAAAATAATAATCATAAATACCAACTTTTACTATTAGTTACTAACATACTATAAAAATAATAACTAACATATATACTAAATATAAACACTCATATTAAACCCTATAATAATAATACTATACACTATGCCCTCAGCCCCTATAAACCATAACCTAAGAACATCTTCAGCGCAGAGAACAGCCACCGCCCTCAAATCCCTTTGAAACCACAGAACCACCCACACAATAATATCCTGCCCACTCAAGCCCCCCCCCCCCACATGACATCCATAAATCCCCAAAACTCCTCACCTCCTTATTAAGCCCACAGCTGCTCCAGCAAGCCACCAAATGTTACAAATCTAAATAAAATCATAAGAGTGTCATAAAAATAAGAATAAGAAATCAGAAATCAACCCACATAGAAACACAAATCATAAGAAAAAAAATACATATTTTATAAATTCCTAACCTAAACTATATTAATATACAGAATTATATATATATAAACTAAAAATGAAAAAATTATATTAAATCCGCACCATCCCAGAAAGAAAAAAACGACACCGCGAAAAACAAATTACAATCATAATTTATATACACTCCTACGGTTCTCAACAAACAATAAAAAAAAATAAAAACAACGAAGCACCAGCAGTCACTATCATATATCAATCAACAAACAGTAGGATACCGAATCAGAAACAAACACTAAATAAGACACAACAACAAAAAATACCCGACAAATATCCAGCTACAGAGAAACATATATCAGACGCGAATTAACAGAGAAACCAAAAACACAAACCAAATCAAGAAACCAGAAAAAAAATGTATAATTTCGTTATGCATGCTTATTTCCCCCATTTTTTGTAGTATTGGGACCCATGTAAAAATTGCATAGGATAATTTTCTAGCTACAGAGGCGACTATGTTGATCGGCACATTTTTAAACTATTTTTCTTTATTAATCAGTATGTCCTTTATCTTAATATGACATATACAGAACATATTGTACCGTATTTGATTTGCATAATTGTCAGACTAAAAATCATGAATCATATTTACTATATAATAAAACTTAATTTGGTAGGCGATATGTAAAGCACACGCAGTTTTGCTAGTAAATTTCCAATTTAGGACTGTAATTTGATAGTTTAAAAAAAATTTGTAATTGTTTTGGGGCACCTATTTTGTATCAAGAGTTCGACTCTTTTATTTGATCAATAAAATCGACTTTTGTTTTCTGTTTATTTTAGGTTAGTGTGAAATGGTTCTGCGATTTCTGCTTAGCAAACTAATTAATAATCAAAGAATAATTGAGAAGCTTTCTGAATCATACCCAATTAGAAGAGCCGCTCAGTTAACAGTCTACGCTTTACAAAAATTTAAAGCTGGTAGTTTTAATCAACTTGAATTTGGAAGATTCTTAGGAACTGTCAGAAAGGAACTAGAACAGGGATTCAAAAATATTAAAGAAAAAAAATAACCTTTATATAATTATGCCGCAAGTATCTGCATCTTCGAACACTGAAGAAACACCAAAAAAACCGAAGTGCAAAGCATGTTGTGCATGTCCTGAAACAAAAAAAGTGAGGGACGCCTGTATTATAGAAAACGGTGAAGAAAATTGTAAAGATTTAATCGAAGCTCACAAGAAGTGTATGAGGGAAATGGGATTTAATATTTAAAAAGAATAATAAACATTTTAACGTAAAAGACTCCATTTTTTGGTATTCAATATAATTCCTCTCTAGTTTGATAATTATTATAAATTAATATAAAAGTTTCTTTTTTAATAATGAAGATGACAGCTACTTCCCAGAAGCATACAATCTTTGTTGCTGAACCTATGGGGGACAAACCAGTAACAGAACTCGCGGGTATCGGCGAGAAAATAGGAAAACGTCTCTCCAATCGTGGTTTTGATAAAGCTTATGTTGTTTTAGGTCAGTTTCTAGTCTTGAAAAGAAACCGGGAGTTGTTTTTGGAATGGTTACAAGATTTTGTGGGAGCAAATAGTAAAATTGCTTCCGAATGTTATGAGTGTTTGCAAGATTGGTGTAATGAATTCTTATAAGACTGGTTTTAAAACCACTCGATTGTACTTAATTTTAGTTGATAAAAGGAATAAATATTTTGTAGCAGTTAAATCGTAGTTTTATCAAATGACAAAATTTATTTTATTGATATCAGTATTGTAATGATTTATTAATGACCATTTGAACCAATTTGTGGATGTCAATTTGATTTTAAAATCTATGTAAATAAAAGTTTTGAAACTAATCTTATGGTAAATATATTATTTAACCCGCAATTTTTTTGTTTTTTATGTATTTGTTTTCTACCTATCCGCTTTGCCCTTCCATTGGGACAGCCGCAAATAGATGATGATAGGAGGGTGACCATGGAGCAACTTCGAATCTTCCTCGTAGTCATTAATAGAGCAAAGAAAACGATTGTTTTTATTGCTTCAAAAACTCGACCTCCTCATTTATATATTTGTTGTAATCTTCTGCACAATTCAAATATAACACAAGCTATGATTCCTAGTTTTTTTTCTTATAAAGATTTCACCATTTTTCTCACTAAACCGACCTCTAAAGAGCTAGCGTTCTGATCGGCTTCGGAATTGCTTTGCTGAACCCCACTAGTGTTTGGAGTACGAATCATTTGTGGGAAAATTCACTCATGCGGCTTTAATTGAAAGGTGCGGTGCAATCTATGACTAGGCTCATTAACAAACTATCTTCCCTTTCTGACTATTGAAAAGTTGTATCACTTATACTATCGTCATTACAATGGACATTGTAATTCTGAACTCTAATCGTTTATCATCACGAGAATTCTTTTGACTAGTCTCTCCACATTGACTTTTTCTATCTAAATCTTTGGCCTAATATTTAACTTATATGCTCATTCTTTTATGTATTCTACTGGTAATGTCGAGTTTTCTTTTTTCCTTTTACTTTCGCTTTCAAAAACAATCTGGTTTTTAAATTAGGGACGAATTGGCTTTTCCAAGACTGGTTGGTTTCATGTAGGCCTCTGGCGGCTTTCCACCAGAGGTGAAATTTTTATAAGGTGTAGGCCTTGAGCTGCTCCTGTCGGACAAACTACATTCTCTATCACTTCGTCTAAAGTTCCCCTCCCCCCACCGGCTGTCGGTTCTAAAACCAATTCCCACAATCTGTTAATCTTTTAATCGAGCTTAAAACTTTCGACTATTTTCAAGTCTCGATTGAAAACTGGGTCCTAAAACTCTTCCCATATTCTTGCCGATTCGCTAATATTTAACAGCTCAGTTTTCCTTTTTGACACGAACTTCAAATTCTACACATTTATCATATTTGAACTTAAATTTTCGTTTCGTCTAGAAATCAAATCTGTAGTTGGTTTCCGGCTCAAAAGAGCCACTACCATGTGGGTATTGCACAACTAGACCTTTGGACTTTTGCTATCAGAAGTGATAAAATGAGAGAAAAAACATTTGTTTCCTTCACTAACATTATTAAGGTTGCATTTGTGCTAGCTATCATGTCCTGTGGTGATCTATTCCAAAAATCAATAAACTAGGGTACTGAAGAAGTTTTTATATAAATATAGACAAAATATATTCTATTATTTTTTGTTTGTCTCAAACTTTCTTATGATCTTGAATAAAAACTCTCGAGGGATGAAAATATTTAAAAAATCATTTATCTAATCTTTAAACCCCCAAGGAATATGGGGCCGGTAAAAAACTTTTTTTTTTTTTTTTTTTTTTTTTTATTTTTTTTTTTTTACCTGCTGCATTCAAAAAATATTTTTTTGCTCCGGCTTTGGGCTCAAGCTTAATGCACAGTTCCTTGCTTACTTCAAAGATTTTATTTTCGAAAATTTTCATCCTGCATTCACGTAGCTCTGAAATGAACATGCCTCCGATATATATTAATATTGAATTAACCTTCCAAGAACAATTTTGTAACCTTTCTCATAATCTTCGTGTTTTAGGACAAAGTTACTTAACTTACAATCACAGAAAGTATATTACCTTTTATTTAATCGAATTTGCTTCCAAAATATTTCTAACTCATTTTCAAATGCTATTATTACTATTAAGAATATGCTATTAATTTCAAGTTTTTTCGGAACATTTATAGAAAAGAAAAGATGAGAAATCCTTTTTTCTTTCTCTCCAATTTCTGGTCTTTTACATTTTTTATTTATCTTGATTTCTTAGCTAAACACATATTAGCGAAACATAATGCTGGATGGTGAATATTTCCTGTGAAGGGTTCTTCGAAAGCTCAAGTTGAATATATATCATCATCATTATCTTTCTTTTTCTTTCCCCTAAGACTGGGGGTATAAAGGTGCGTTACATGCATCGAAATGAAGAAGAGTAGAAGAAAAATGAAAAAAGTCGAAAAGAAAGCCAAGCATTACCGCCCCCTCATATACCTATATATAGAACTCGTCGCAGTCAGGAAAATCCACCCTAGAGCTTCACCGAACCGCGACGGACCCTCACCATACTAGGGCATATCGTCAAGTGTAGGGTTCACACCTGGCCCAGGTGCGCCACAACCCACACCCCTCACAAAACCCCTTCATTCACGTCCTTATTATTTGCACCTTTATTCGTCGCCTCTGCCAAAACCTCTCATTTCTTCTTCCTTCAGACATTCCGTTTACTGACTCAATCCACTTTTTCATTAGTCTCCCAGCCGTTCGATTCCCCAACACTTACCACTAACATCCGCTTAACCAAGCCGCAACGTCATTCGGCCTTTCCACATGACCAAACCATCTTCAATCGTACTTTCTTTTTATTCTCTCATACCCCTTTCTTCGACAACCACTTTAACTTCTCTAATACGTTCTATTCCTCACTTTATATCAATTCTTATCACTACAGCAGCGCCCCTATAAGGTATTGTCCATCTGAACACAAATAATAAAACTTTTCTAGAATTCACTATTACCCTCTATCCGAGGACCATAGTCTCATGCCTACTATACATTATCACATGGTAACAAACATAGCCCCTCATTATAAGACCCTATCGCACTCAGATATTAGATCCCTTTCTATTCACCAGTGATTTAATTTGCACCAGCCACCTCCCTGCCATTCACTACTTTGCCTTTACTACACTCTGCCACATCCGTTCCCTTTAATTTAACAGTATATCCTTTAAATATTTAAACTCAGACACTTGTTCCATCCTGCTTACCACTCTAAACATCAACTTCACCAACCGAGGTACTGTCCTCACTCGTCTGGCAGTACTTGATCTACCCTGCATTACAGCCCCAGCCGTGGAATACTGTCGTCCCTTCCATAGAGCGATTAACACCTGGACTGACCGTCACTCGTATGTTCAGTTAGCCCCTGTCGTTCATCAAGATGGCTAGCACCGTCAGCGCACCCCAGCGATTCAGTCTGAACAACCAAAATCCTTACTCTTATCTACGTGTTACTTGCAAAAACCCCTCCTTTACGGCATCCTTGCTCAAATCTTCCTCCTACCAATCCTCTTCAAACTCATCAGATTACCACACAAAACCAAATCATCCGCATATAATAATTGTTGCGCACCTCTCACTCACCTCCATTCTCCATCATTTCTAACACTCATTTCATGCCACCCCGATCTCTAATTCTTTCATAACCCCCATCCATTTACATAATTGAATAACCAAGGGGGACATAAACACATCCCTGCCCACTCCGCTATTAACAACATAACCAATCACTTTTGACACCAATGATTCTACACGCGCTTTCACTATGTACATACAATACTTCTTAAATCCTTTCAGAAGTATACTACCACCAACACCGATATATTACTTAACACCCTGCCATAGGGCTCCCTATGAATCAATCATACGCCTGTTGCAACAATTCCATAAAAACCTAAATTCCAAATTTACTGCTTCTCCCTCATTTTTCCAGTCATTTGTTTCAATGTAAAGATTTTGATCCACACATTCCTCTCACCACTCCTTAAACAAAAAACCTTGTTCTTCAACCCAATTTAGTCTTCAGTCACTCGACGCCACTTCGTTCGACTAAAATACCAGCACTATATGCTTCGCCTACAGACGCTCAAATACAGCTAATGTCATTGTTAATTCCCTACGTTCCCCGGCCTTATTTTCCCTGTACCCTTCATATTAAGGGTACTAATACTGCTCTCCTCCAATTCCTCGGAAACATATCCTCCCTCATAAACCGCTTTATTACACAGCTTCTCAACTCCACATCAATGCACCATCTCCCTCCGTTCTTTGTCATTTCACAGTAATTTCATCTATCCCTGCAGATTTACCATTCTTCCAACTTCTCACTCTATCCATTACCTCTCCTTACTAAGACCTCATCCCCAAAATACCTATTCTTTCTTGCACAATCAAACCCACACACGATTCACTATCACCTCTTTCTTACTGTTAATATTATACAAGATTCTGAAGTGTTCTTTCCACACTCCCCTCAACTCCATTCATCAGTTACAAAAGCCACCATCCCTTATTCATTTATTCTAAGAAGGTGTCCCCTTATTCGCATTCTTTAACCCTTTCCCGCGCTCCCGTTGGCCCGCACAGCTCACAGAGTGATTGCACATTTATCTCACACGCATCCTTCTAGTACCTTCCCATCCAAAACGACGCACTATGATTCGCGCCACCTGTTACGTAGCCACCGCGTTTTCCCTTCCAGAAGAGCTTCCTATTCTCCTTCAAGTCCCCATTCATCCTCCTTCCTTCCAAAGCTGTTCATTTCCTCTTTTTTCCTCCTACAAATGCACCTTTTAGTATTTCTTTTTTCCTTCTTTTATAATTCATACACCTTACTTGAAACCTCATCATTTGCTTTTAGCACATTCAACACACCGCTTCTTTTTTTTACTTTAAACCACTTGCATCAATTCTTCATTCCAACACTCACTCTTGACATTCTTACTTTCCTACTTTAGCACACCCCACATCACTTTCCATTGCACTATTAGCAAACGCTTCCTTCATTTGCCTCCCAGATTTTGTTCAGTTTCTCAATTTGTTCACATTCAACTGATTTATTTGCAAGTGCCCTCACATACTTTTCCTTATAACCCTGTTCACTTAACTTCTCACTCTTAATTTTCTACACTTCAATCCTTTTACACAAAACAAAATACTGATCTGATATTACTATCCTCAACCTTTTCACTGATTTAATTTCCAATACGTACTTCAACATCTTCTTTACCTACACAAAATCAATCATACTTTTCACTTCAATACCATCTCTGCCTTCACCAACTCTCGTATACTTATGGATGCTCTTGTACTCAAAGAGTGTATTACTTACACATACATACCTCTCTACTTGCAGAAATCAGTAACTTTGCTACCATTCTCATCTTCTGCAACTATTAGTATTCTGTTACTTCTACAAACAAAATCCACCATAGCTTTGTGCCACAAATCGTTCATTAGAATCGCAACCCCTTCTTCCATTCTATTCCCAGAAAACGTACTCTCTTACACATTTCCCTCAGATGGACCCTACGTCACAACCACACATACCTTTGACCTTTTCAAAACTTAAATTGCTTTGAAGCCATCCTTAGCTTCACATCTAGTCACTCACACACACAAAGTCTACCGCATAGCTCGTATACCACAATCACTCATCCCAATAAAAATGGCCAACTCCTTCTCTCCCCCTATCTCACATGACATTCTCTTTCTACGATTCAGCACACCACATTTCACCACACACCACTCATTTTCCACCGTTTCTTTTCATTCTCTGTTCAGTCCACACCGCTCGAGCAAATGGCAATATTTGCCCTTTTTCTAAATACATCCATTACCTCTCTCTCCTAATTGCTTCTCTAACTACAACATTAAATTTTCCTCTCTTGGAGTTACCTCGCAGCTGAAGTTGGCTATAGCTGTGACGAAGTTTCTTCATTTTTCTCAATGACACGAAAAATAGAAGGTCGTTACGACGATCACGACCACTCTAAGAGAGCGCCTGCATCAGAACCTATATATAGTATATATAGATATATATATATATATAACTACTATATAATGTACCTATTAGTACCTCTTAAATACCTATTAATACTTATATATGATATATATAATATATATATATATATAAAATATATAATTATATATATATACTCTCTCTATATAATTATATATATATATATTATATATATATATATATATATACTATACCACCTTCCCACACCTAAAGACTCCTCACATCTCTCACGACTTCAGACACAATCCACGCGTCATCGTCACACTGCCCTACACTCCCACAGCGTGCACCAGCAACCCGACCCCTCGCTTCGTGTATCACGCGCACGGTCCATGCTCGAACCCCCTTGGAGCCGTCGGTCCCCCACCCCGGGATGAACTCCCCTGACCATCGATCCGCTGTCACCAGCTCTTTACTCCGCCGCCTCGTCCTGAGTTGCTCGAGTCCCTGGAATGTCGGTGGCGCCTCTAACGGCCACTGCAGTAGTCCCATCACTCGTAGCTCATCCCCATACATATACATCGACGTCCTACGCACCCAGTCCAACCTCCGCGAAGCGTGGTGGAACCATGCGCCTACGAGCTGCTGCGACTCTACAGCACATCAGCCTTCCATCACCAGCCCTGGTTCCTCGACGGCGAGTGACACAGCAGGCTACTCAAACTATGTCCCAGTACCCACTAGTTCTGTAACTATCGAAGCGACCTCGGATCTTCCGCACGACGCTACCCTGGGCCCTCAATAGACGTACCAGACGCGTCGCTAGTGCCTCGTACATAACGCTGCAATCGCCCTCGCCCCGCGATCGTAACCTCGCTATATATATATTCATCCAACTCCTCTGTAATTCTGAAATTCTCTTCTATCTCATTTACTACCGTGTCATGACTATTACGTAACTAACAATATTAATTATACACATAATACATAATAAACTTATATACTATATATAATATATATCACTATACGTAGTATATATATAATATATAAACTTTAATACTATATATCTTTTAGTATTATATAATATACAATATCTTACTTACTATAATATATATAACTAGTCTCACACGTTTACTATATATTAATTGTAGTATCATATTTATAAATATACTATCTATACTATATAATAATATATAGTATATAATATAATATATATTATACTATAACTATATTATATATATATATAAGTATATATATACTATATATTATATAGTATATTACTATATGAACTTGCGAACTCATTACTCCCATATACGTGACTTTAAAGCGTAATTTACATATTTTGGAATTAACTAATAATAATGACAAAAGGCATATGGCATAGATATATTTATCATATTGACTCATATGGATCAGCTAATAAGATAGTCATATTATACTACTTAAGTAATCTAATATATATTTATAACTATATATATATATATAGTATCTAATATATATAGTAATATATAGATATAGTATATATATAATATTAATTTAGTTACATATATAGCGTCATGCAGGGTGACTGGGCCCACTACGATACGGTATATACAATATTGCATATATGTAATACTATTATTATACATATATATTTATATATATAGTTACTATATATATATATATTTATATATATTACTAATATATAATACTATTATATAATATAAGCTCTATATCTGCATAATGCGCCAGGTCTCTTAGTGAGCTGTTGCAACCCCTTACCCATTTGAGCATGGTACTCCCAACGCATGTTACCCCCCAGTGACCACAACGATTATAGCAAAAGGAAACCCATATACCTCTGAAGCTTAGCTTCACAAGAGGAGTGAGACGTTGTCTGTGTGACACCTAAACTCCTTACGAGCCTCCCCCGCTAACACTTCGGGTCCGGGCGTCAAGGGGCAACACTGTGCAGGTAATTGTTAATCGGACGATATATAGGTATTCAGATATTTGTGCCAATAAAACGCACATTTGATTTGTATATTTGAATTTCCTAAGTGGGTTTGAAGTTCCATTACCCTTGAGGATGGTACTCCAATGAGTGCTTACCCCTTTGGACCAACGATTAGACTGAAAGGAAACCCCATCATTCTACCTCTGAAAGCATTAGGCTTCCCAAGAGTAAAATGATGGGTTCCGTTTTTAGATAATCGTGTTGGCGTCAAGGCGACGGGTAACACTGATTGGATCCACGATGGGTAACCATTCCTCAAGCCGGAAGTGGTCAAACCCTACTTAGGACCATATTACAAAAGTATTACAAATAATTGTTTCGTTTTTATTGCACCTTATATCATTTGAATACCTAAATAGATCGCCGATTAAGAAATCTACCCCAGTGTTTGCCCCTGACCCCGGAGTGTTAGGGCGGGGCAGGCTCCGGTTCGCTGAGGGTTTAGGAGGTCCAAGGACACGCCTCACTCCCCTTGGGAAGCTAAGCTTTCAGACGGTAAAATGATGCGGCTTTCCTTTTAAGTAATCGTGGTCAAGGCACCGGGTAACACTCTTGGCCAGTGACATCTCAGAGGGTCAAGGTGGTAACAAAGGGTTACAAACCCACACTGTCGACCATTACAAGTATACAAATGAACTTTGCCAGATTCATTGCACATAAACATCTTGGAGCTGTATATATATTTAACTAATAATATATATCGACAGTATGATATATATTATACATATAGATATATATTATATATATATATATATATATATAATAACTATTATATATATATATAATACTACTATATATATACTATTATATATATTAGACATATATATAATTATATACTCATCATATCATATATATATAGTAATATAACATAATCATATATATCAGAATACTAACTATACTACCTATATTACTACTCATCATACCCCTATAATTACCACGATGTATCCTCCTCATATTAATACAGGCTTAATGATAACTAATAAAAGTTAATACCTTAAGATTATATAACTCAAATATAATAATCTATATATAAATAACATGCTGTACGATCGCGACTCTAACTATATAGATACTCACTTATATATACCGATTCACGTTATATAATGATCATTACTATATCCACGCCCTCCTTACATTCTAGTATATCATTTATATTCACGTATACTAAATCCTACTCTGCTCCATCTCATCCCTCCCAACACTCCCCAGGACTTGATCGACGAGGATGAAACGAGTGCTCGCGCAGGTGACCGGATGCCACCTATCATATACACTCGGAAACTGAAAAAGCTAGTAGAAGAACATGGACGCGAATAATTAAGTATAGATTCTTAAAGCATGAGACAATCTTAGGGGCCGGTTAAGTGTGGAGAGAAATTGAATAAAAATAAGGAATGATGACCGCTTACTATAGTGCCCTGCTTTATTGATGGCAATTGAAGAAAGGCCGTAGACATGAAAATGCAACAAACGAGAGAGCTACATTAGTATGGTGCGTTTTCGGGGTAATTCGGTTTAATTATGGAAAGGACGATGAGAGGTTGGTTGGTTAACGTGGTTGGTATTAAGTGTGTGAGTGGGCGTTCAGGACTCACCACGGCTTAGACCGAACAACAAAAAGGATTGAATCAGTAAGGGAATGCCTGAAGGAGGGGAATGTGAGTTGAGAGGAGGAGAGAAGAAAGAGAGAGTTGGCATAATGAGTGGAAATGGAATGGCGGGGGGTTTTGTGAGGGGTTGGTTCTGGGCCCTGCCCAGGGGTATGAACCCTCAGTGGCGAGATGCCAACAGTAGGTCCCGGTTCGCAATCTCTTTGAAAACCCTTGGGTGGAATTTTTTTGACTGCGACAGGTTCCTCACCTAAGGGATATTAAGGACCAGTAAATGGGGGTCTTTCTTTTTCCGATTTAAAGTCGAATAAAAAAGAGAAAGGCTTTTTATTTATAAGTATAGCAGAACGTTTGCTTACAGAAGAAAAAAAGTTTCCGGTTTTAGACAATCGTTGAAGGGATCTTCACTCTAGTTCCAACTTCCAATTTTCCAACCTTCCAAGAGGACTGGAAGACTGAATTTGTGCTAGAAAGTTTTGCGTGTTGGGTCTTGGGGAACTGCGAGAAAGTGTTTTTGGACTTTTTTGTTTACGAAGTGAATAAACTCAAATCCGAAAATCGCGTTGCTCGAGAAAATAAATAAATATATCTAAAAATCACTTTTTTTTTTTTCGTATTATAAAAAGAAATAAAATACTGTAATTAATTATTTATGTCGGGTAGGAAATCTTTCAAAATGGATTTTTTTTTTAAGAAAAAAATTAAAAATAATAAGTAGTTGATATTTATAACACACGAAATTAATTTTAAATTGAATGCGTTAACAACTTGATACCTGGGCGACCTGCAAAGTCTGGATCTGTAAAAAAACTTATAAAAATCTATTATTGACATTTATTTAAATGAAATAAACATTTAAGAAGGAGTTTCAACCCTGGGATGCCAGGACGGACCCTGATCACATAAAATAGTGAACAAATTTACTAACTTTTTATAATTATTTTATGAGTTTTATTAATAAAGTCATTTTATATTTAATTACATTACATATGTAAGCGAAACAATTCGTCAAGCGCCATGTAGTTGAATTTAAGACCCGTCGGATGTTAAACTATAAACTAACCTCACAGTGAGGTCCTGTTCTGTATTAGAACTCTCAATGATTTTATTTCGTTCCACACTGACACGAGCACACTCCACAATCTGCACCTAAATCAGGGTATCAGGCTGGTCGGTCTTTACCTAGTCTCATAATAAAATAAATAAATTATAAATTACATCATCTGAAAAAAAGGAAAAAGAATTAAACTATGAGAAATGAATTTAGCTCATTTTTTCTTTTTTAATTCCTTTCCTTTTCAGGCCCGGCATGTAGAAATAGGTTGATTTTAAATGTAACTTTAATTCATTAGGCTCAATACTCCATGGATCGAGCAAATTCTTTTGAAACATTTCGGAGGCATTTTATGCTTGCCTTCTTCATGGCTCATCCCAAATTAAGCGTTCTCACTTGGCCTTTCTCTATTTTGACGAAAATCAGATTGTTGAGCCTGAGACGTATGAAGATCGGAGATAGCTTTCTAAGTAGTCTTTTTAAAAATTTCTGAACTTCTCATAATAGTCTCTAAATAGTTTTCCAACGGTTAAAGAGGACTGAAAATGTAGTTTTTTAAATCTGGGATCAAGAACTGTGGCAGCGACCAACAAATCATTTTTTTCTAAGACTAGTATATAGATTGGATGGTAAACTCTCATTCAACTTTTAAAATATGGTGCCAAATTTTTAAGTACTCTATAGATTGGAGGTCAAGTTCTCATTCAATCAAAACATGATGAAATTTAGATATCGGCTTGGGTATGGAACCACGGAAAATATGGGGGTGGAGAAAGAGAGTTTCACTTCAGGGTGGCGCAGGAGAGGGGATAAAGATTTTTTTTTTTTTTTCCCCGCGGCCCTTTTAAAAATATTTCTTTTTTTTAAAAAAAATATTGGCTTCGATATTAAAGCCGTTTGTCGAATTTTTGCATTTCTTGCTTACCGACGTAATAAGAAAATGCTAAAAAGTTTGCGTCTCGACTTATGTAATCTTAATCCAACAATTTTAAGGGAAAATTGCTCCACCAAACGAAGGAATTTTCCTAAATTCTTGAAATGAATTCTCGTTTTTCCCGTCTACCGAAATTTAAGGATAATGACTCCGGAAAAAACTGTAAAGTTGTAAACAAACCAGTGATGATGGCGCTCCGTACGTAGGTCGTTTGACTTTCATGAATGTTCATTCATGATTAGCTTAAATCTAATTTCTTCCTAAATCGATTAAACTCCATCACAATTAGTGATGATTAATTATTTGTAATAAAACCATTTGTTATTTTTTTTTTTTTTTGTTATTTCCAAAACCACGTGCTCCATCAAAACAGCGGATTCCGTAAAAATAATGTAAACAAACGTCGTAATGTATCCAATAATTCGTCGCTAAAACTGTGCTAAAACTGGATTAGCATTTCTTATCTCGAGCGTAAGCACAAATGCCAAAATACGAAAACGTGCTTAAGAAAAAATATCCGAAATATCGATTAATTGCAATAAGAAAATATCTTGGCAAAATATCGATATATTGTGATCGTCCAAGAATATCCGATTATATCGGATATTTGGTTTTTGCCAATTCCTATTTGTGGCATAATGCATTCTTTTCCCAACGTTAGGACATGTGTCATGTCAATTGATCGTCAGTAGTCTAGTACTATGATACGAAGGAGAAGTAAAAATAATTTTTTTAAAATCGTTAGTATATTAGCAGCTTGTTATAATATCGGTAAAATTATGACAGTTACAAGAGTAGTCAGAAAAATAGGGTTATTTAAAAATTATTTATGGTGAGTTAGCCCAATATCTCTACTACCATAATAAACCTAGGGTTAGTCCTTTACAGATATTTGGTTTAGCGTAAGAACTTATTTTAGGCTTTTAGTGATATTTTATTTAATGGAGTTGTGATCAAAAGTACCTTTATTTTAGCATTAAAGCTAAATAAAAGAGTAAAAAAGGGCAATAGTAGTGCAGAGTGGTTGCACCCCTGAGTTTTATAAAAAATTCAAGGGAATACAAAAAAAAAAAATAATCAATTAAAGAAGAATGAAAACCAAAATCAAGTCTTTAGAGAAAAAAAGTTACGAGCCTCTCAAAGTGTTAAAACTCCATAGACTTTTCATTTGATTCCCATCTAAGGTTAGGTCTCTGTTTAGGTCCCTGCTAGTTCAGTTATGATAAGATTTGTTATTTAGAAACTTTAGAAACAAAAAGACAGTAAGAGCACATGGGGCCTATCAAGACTGTCCTAGTCTATGTATTAATATAATATTAATCTGTGCTGTCACAGTCAAGCCAACAGAACCAATCACCAAACATGATCATGCAAATCCACAAGCACCCTAGGGCTTGTCAATTACTATATACAGAATACACAAAGTCTAAACCATGCTCATGCAAATCCACAAAGCACCCTAGGGCTTGTCAATAGCTTACTTAGTATATACAATAATTTAACAACAAAATAAAAAACTTTAAAACCTTATATAATTTGTAAACACATGCTAACCAAACTACAGCTTTAATAACTGTAACATGCAATACCTTAATAACTTACAGTAACGGAAAAACCAGCCAATTATACTAGTAAAATATACTATATGGGTTATGATGCCCAAACCATCCCAGTCCTTTCTTAAATATTGCAATCAAGTTGCACTCAACAACACATCCTGTGCAAACCATTCCAAAATTTAAGCAACCCTATTTAGTGAGATGAATGTTAATAAATAAATAAATTACTGCAACTTTTGCTTCTAATTTTCTTATTATGCCCCCTGGACACCTGTCCCCCTGGATGTGATGATACCCAAACCATTCATATACCCATCCAGTCCCTTCTTAAATATTGCAATCAAGTTGCACTCAACAACTTTCCTTTGGCAAACCATTCCAAAAATTTTAACAAACCCTATACTGAATGAATTGGCTTTCTTATCACATCAAGATAAGATGGCGTATCTTCTAACTTCTATTATGCCCCCTGGTCACCTGTCCGTTGCTCACAATGAAAAATTTTATTGGACATTAGGAATATTAGAGACACAGTATAAAAAGCCCACATGGGCCCTATCGAGACTGCCCCAGTCCAGTCCACACTAGTCTAAAACATGCTCATGCAAAATCCACAAGCACCCTAGGGCTTGTCACATTATTGTAACTACAAAATCCACCAATTGGCCTTAGTCAAACTAATGATATATAAATATGATACCCCAAACCATCCACAATGCATTACTAACTAAGTTATGGTCACACACATGCCAACTAACAATAACTGCTATAACTAAAAACCCCCAATTTGGCTTCGTCAATATATTATAGATTACCCAACCCATCCATAAACGAATCTAACCGTTTCTTAAATGTTTCAATCGAGTCACACTCAACAACCTTCCTCTGGCAGAGACTATTCCAAAAATTTAACACCCTGTTACTCTGAATGCATGCTTTCATTATCATACATTGGCAATGCTTCTTTCTTAAATTTTCTTATTATGCCCGCTGGTCACTGTCACCATGTTTCTACTATGAAAATTATTTATGGTCTACTTTAGTTATCAATGAGACTGCGCGTATAAATTTTTTTGTAGATTTTTAGTATCATCATGTCCCCTCTGAGAAATCTCCTTTTTGACAGAAAACATTCCTAACTCCTTCTAGCCTCTCCTTCATAGCTCTTACCCTCAAACCCACAAATCATCCTTGTTGCTCTATGTTGCACCTCCTTCTCTAGCATATCTAAGTCTTTTCTTTAAATTAAGGGGCCCAAACTTCGTGCACTAAACTCTATTATTGTGCCTAACATAGCTATTATACCATTATTATTACTTATTACTTCCTTGCTCTTGGAAACAACATTGCGATTTATTATGCCCAGCATCTTTATTAGCTTTATTTCTAGCTTCCAAACTTTTGATTAGCTTACTTTTCAAAATTTTATGCTTTATAAGTCCCACACCTAAATCCTTTTTTTGGTCCACCGACTCAAGGCACTCCCCATCATATCGTAGTTTTTTTAAAACTTTTTATTTAGAAAACCTAGGTGAAGAAACCTTACACTTTTTACTATTTTAAAAATTCATTTGCCCATTATCTGCCCACCCACAGAAGTTTATCAAGATCATTTTGAAATTCTTTCATGCATACCTTTCACTCATTTCCTAACTGAAGTGTGCCACTTTAGTATTCATCTGCAAACTTAGAAAAACCCCACATACATTTAAGTCCCTGTCTAAATCATTTATAATATATTGGGGACCAATAGTGGCCCCAGCACTGAAACCCCTTGTGGGACACCACTCTTCACTAATTTCCATGATGATTTATTCCCATTTTGTTGTACACACTGTTTCTATTTTCGCAACCACTCTTTTAATCCAACCATGTTACCACTCCACCTATACCACATTTGCCAATACACTTTTCATCACCTATTGTGGGACCTTATCAAAAGGCTTTACTAAAGTATCTAAATATACAATATCAAACTGGGAAATCTCCTCGGTCAATGAGGTCAGTAATGTATTCCATAAATTCTAAAAAAGGTTGTCTGACATGACCTACCCCTTTCTAAAACCATGCTGGAGTCATACAATTTACCTTGTTATCTTCTAAATATTTCTCTATATAACCTTTCAGTAACTTTCCAGAACCTTTAACAACCAGAAGATGTTTAAGCTAACTGGCCTATTTAATTTCCCAAATCTTCCTTACTACCTTTCTTATAAATATGCACAACATTATGCTGTTTTTCCAGTCATCTGGGTACCTCACCCAAATGTTTATAGATCGCTTTTAAAAAAATCAAATACGTTTGGCCTTTGAAATGCCCCTTCTTAAACTACCCTCTTTTCAGGAGAATTTCTACCAATATATACCATCAGGGCCTGCAAGCTTTACTTGGATCAATATGATCTAATAAACACTTTATATCTTTTACATCAAATTCAAAATTCTGTCAAGTCTATGTTACATGCAATTACAAAGACTATTGAGTTCTCTGAGCTATTAATCTTAATCTGTTTCCTCTGTAAACCACTGAAGCAAAAAAATACAGCACTTTGAAAATGGTTGACCAACTCCTTATCTGAACTCACTAAATTTCATCAATTTTTAATTGGACCAATTGTCCTATTCCTACTTTAAAAAATTATAAAAACCAAAAAAACTTCTTAGGTTCTTATTACTATTCCTTGCCAAATTAATTTCTGCCCCTCATCTCTTTGTCTTTCATTTGACTGGTTAAGTTCATTTTTTTTTTCCTTTCTTGATAATTTTTCTAATCATCTTCTTCTATTACTACCCTGAATATTTTAAAACATCTGCCTCTCTTTTCATTTTAATTTTCTCTCTTATCTCTCTATCGACCAAACAGGTTTTCTCATAAAATAAGGCGTTTATCTTTAAAACATACTGACTGAATATTCATTAAAATTGTAAAATGTTTCCACATGATAAAAACAGTTTTGGTCTCAATCACAACTCTTTAATCCCAGTCAGTTATACTTAAGCATTGTCTTCGAAAATTTCTAAATCGCCATTTTCGGAAAATCTATGAATCTTTTCCTTATTAACTTTGCAATCTTGGGGCCTCAGATATCACATTCATTAGTTAATTCTAATTATATTATTGGTTCACTAAGTCCTAAAATTCTCCTCAACCTCTAACTTTTTCATCCACCATACTTTCATCATTAGTTAATATTTAAAGTCTAGATAGTTGCATCGTTTCTGTTGTGGGTTCTGGACCATCTGCGGTCAAAAAGTTATCTATGTTATACAATTTATTGAATGCAGAACTACTACTTGTCCATATTAGTTAAAAGGATATCCCAATGAATGCAGGAAAATTTAAAATTTCACCCATTATGACGTATACCTTGTTTCATACTGTTGGCATGCGTGTTCTCCAATTTCCTTTACAATTTCAGCATCTAATTCGGGACTCTTGGCCGGGAGGCCTATAAAATGTTCCTAGTCAAAATGATTTATGTAATATAAGGATATCTACCCCACACTGATTCAATATCATGATTAATTTTTAAAAGTCAGTCATTAGTACAGATTGAATATTGCTTAATTAGGAAGCTCTGTACTAGCCACCCTTCTTTCCTCTATCGTGGTATAAAATAAAGTGAATATCCATAACCGTAGCTTCCTATATATATATATATATATATATAATATATATAATATATATATATTAATTATATATATATTATATATATATATATATATATATATATATATATAGTATCATATATATATATATATATATTTTTATGTGCTATGTATACACAGAGAAATCTAAAGTATACTTAATAAATCTTATCAGAACCTGAACTAGGATAGCCCTAAAACGAGCATGAGGCCCACTAATTTTTTTGGTAATAGTAGTGAGAACTGCGTCATAACTGAGATTATGAGAAAATCACACGGTATTACTCTAAAATAAATAATAATGAAGAATTGTTGATTAACGCGAAAATCTTCGCTCTCATAGGAATAAAAAAGTTACATCTCTTCAAAGTTATTAAAAATCGGCATTAAAGACTTTTCTTATAAAAAAAAATTTAAAACTCCATATAATAATTATTAATAATAATAAGAAGCCTAAAAAAAAAAAAATGAAAATGATTAAGTTTTTAGGAAAAAAATTACGGCCTCTCAAAGTTTAAAAAATTTCCCATTGGCTTTACAAAAAAAAATAAGTGTTTTGCACGTTTTAGGGGCATCCTAGTTCAGGTTATGATAAGATTTATATAAGTATACACAGTGGCGGCTCTGGGTTCTTGTGCAAAAGGTGTGCTGCGTCTAATATATAATATATATATATTATTATATAAATATATTATATATTATATTAGAATGTGGTACGATATAATATATACCTTCCACCTATACATAAAGTATTCTGTTGAGATAATATATATATATATATATATATATATATTATAATTACATTTATAAAAATGAAAAAAGTTTGAAAAATGATAATTTAAAATTCAAAAAATGGTATCAGAATTTGGAAAGAGAATAAATTGTGAACGTTCAAAAAAGGAACAAAAAATATCAACCCGGAACAAAAATTCTTTTTTGTCCAAACTTAGGGCTTTATTAAGCTATACTACCAGTGGACACAATCTCGCTCGATACAAATAAGTAAAAAATAGTACAGCAAGTGCTATTTGGAACAACAAAATTTTTCAAGTTCCTATTATTTCTTGGAATAATAAATTACTCTACCAAAAAATTATATATAGTATATATATATATACTTAATACTATATATATAGTATATATATATATATATATATATATTATATAGTATATATATTATATATGACTATATATATATATATATATACGGTATATATATATTATATATATATATATATATATATATATATATATATATATATATATATTATTATATATATATATATATATATATATATATATATATATAATATATATATATATATATTATATATATATATATATAAGAGAGAGAGAGAGAGGAGAGGAGAGATAGAGAGGATATTTTATATTAGAGTATATATATCCTGTGGAATTTTTTTTAAATCGGGGGTGGACACCCCTCTGCATACTATTACCATTTTTTTTATTAAAAAAAGAAAGTGAAAATTTTAAACTTTGAGAGGCGGTAACTTTTTTTTTCTAAAGCCTTAAAATCATTTTTCATTTTTTTTTTAAGCTTCATATATCTATATTAAAAATCCTAGAATGATTTTAAAAAAAAAGAAAAAAAATTTTTATAAGAAAATCCTAGGTAGTTTTATATTCCTTGTTCCTAACGTAACCTTTTTTCCTAAAGAGCGCCGATTTACTTTTTCATCATTCTTCATTATTATTTTTTTAGAGCATATCCTGTGATTTTTATAAAAATGGGGGGTGGCACCATTCTGCACTACTATTACCTAAAGTAAATTGTTAATAGCTCTTTAGTCAAGTCTACTAAAATTTTATACCATATAGGCCTATAGCAAACAAATAATTTGAAGTACGGTATATATGCTTTGTGTGATAGTTGTGGGGCTGTGAGAGGAGAATATGTGAATGACTTTCCTACTTGTATTCAGTATGCTGAGATTGTGTTATTAAGGAAGGTGGTTGCAAGGCTGAGTGAGAAAGGAGGGAAGCATTAGAAATTTTTTTAGTAGGGATGTAGTCTAGGGTAGGGGTAAAAGTTACCTTCGCAGACATCACAGAGATTTCTCATGTTATAGAAACTATGAGCACAAAAGGTAATTGTGGAGAATTCACCAGTCCAAAGTAGATGAAGACTGTATTAAAACTACAAACATTTAATGTGGAAAATATGGTATCAACAAATTATTTGAAGTTATTTTTTTTTCATAGATCTGCATACATTTTAAGTTTATAGTTTGAACAAAAATTTTAATAATAACGCTCTGAAAATCATAATAATTAGGCTTTTTTTGATTTGAGATATTAAGAAAATCACTGTCCGAATTGCATTCAGATATCTATAATACATCAATATCGTTTATTTATTTTTAGCATCGGTGACTGGGACATCTCGATAGGCCCATGTGGCTTCTTACGTGTCCCTATATTTCTTTATGTGCTGGGTGAATTGGGACAGTAAAATTTGTAGGGTGAATGGAAACTATGATAGGCCTATAAAAAGAAAATTTTGTCATTCAATAGGCCATGCGTATACTACAAGTTTTAATTTTAAATTTATCGTTAATCTATAGAGAGTTGTTATATTTTTTTAAAAATATTAACAATTAAATAATGATATATTATAAAACACTATCTTAAATAATGTTTTGTTCAAATTATTTAATTTTTTATTTACATACTGACTTCTATAAGCCGGTTTGATAATCGCTTTAAAAAATTACGTCGATTATCAAAAAAATATTTATGAAATCGATATATCAAAATAAATAATCTTATTTATGCTATAAGAAATTAAAGCAAAAGTTGCATAAATATTTTCGGAGCCTTTATTTTTTTAAAAAAAAAAAATTTTGATAATACAATCAAAATTTAGGCAATCTGTTAAAAAAAAAAAAAATTTTTGATACCATTTTTTTACATTAAATGTTTGTAGTTTTAATCAGGATTGGCACGAAAAAAAATCAAATGAAAAAAAATCAGTTGATTTTACGTGATTTTTTCATAAAAGAAATCATGATTTTTTTTTGACTGTGTTTGATTTGTTTGATTTTTTTGATTTAATTTTTTTAATATATATTTTTTTACTATTTTGTCTTTTTAAGTGATCTATCTTCAATAGAAATAAAGATGTAAATTTAACATAGTTCAATTAAAGTTTTAATATATTTTCAATTTTTCATCAAAAACTATTTTGGCATTGTTAACCGTAAGCTGTAACATTCTTTAGTGCTGCGGTTTCATTGTTTTTCCATTGTAAGAATTTGAACCCAGAGCTAGGCCTAGGGTTAAAAATTGAAAATTAATCCAGATGCCGACTAATTATATATATTATTATTTTTGTATATTGTCTTATAATAGATATGTTAGGCCAGTATTTGCATATTTGTTTACAATTTTAGCACCCTTATTAGAAAAGACAGATATGCTGGTGAGGGAGGGGGCGCAACGTAAAGCAACGAGGAGTAATTTTTGGCTTTGAGGATAAGGAAATAGGCGCGAAGTTGTCTAGATAGGCCATGCGGCTTCTTAAGTATGATTCTTATTTATTATTTATTATGGGTTGACTGGGACATTCTAGAGGGGCCAATGCGGGCTTTCTTAATTTTTAATTTTTATTGGCTTGACTGGGACCAGTTCTAAAAAGACCATGCGGCTACTTAAAGTATTATTCTTAATTTATAGTGAGTTTGACTGGAACATTTCTAGAGGGGTCATGCGCTTCTTAATTATTATATTTTAATTATTAATTATTTATTGAATATTTGATTGATCGACTGGGACAGCCTAGATAGGCCCAAGCGAACTTCTTAAATATTATTCTCTATTTATCATTTGATATTTATTTATGAGTTAAACTGTGGAATTCTAGAGGGGCCAACTGCGTGCTTCTTTAATTATGAATTTTATTGGTTGACTGGGTCAGTCTAAAAAGGACCATGCGGGCTTCTTAAGTATTATTTCTTATTTTATTATTAAAAGTTAGCTGGTACATTCAAGAGGCGACAATGCTTTTTCTTAATTATTATTTAAATTATTAATTTTATATATATTATTATTGGTTGACTGGAACAGTCTAGATTGGGGCTTATGCGGCTTCTTAAATATTATTTCTTATTATTGTTTATTATTGGTTGACTGGGACATTCTCGAGTAGCCAATGCAGCTTCTTAAATTATTATTTTATTGGTTGACTGCGGACAGTCTAAATAGGACCATTGCGCTTCTTAAGTATTATTCTTTATTTTTATTATGGTTGACGGACATGCAGCTTTCTTTAATTATCTATTCAGGAATATAAATTAAGAAGCTGCATTAACCCCTCTTAGGATGTCCCAGTCAACCATTATAGAAATAAGAGAATAATACCTTAGAAGCCGCATGGTCCTGTTTACAGTCCCAGTCAACCAATAAAAATTAATAATTTAGAAGCCGCATTGGCCCCTCTCGAATGTCCCAGTCAACCCATAATAAATAATATATAAGAATAATACTTTAAGAAACCGTATGGGTCTATCTAGTCTGTACCCCCGTCAACCAGATACTTAATTAATTAAGCTTTTTTGGCCCCTCCTGCGAATGTTTCCAGTTCAACCCATTAATTATAATAATACATAAGAATAATACTTAAGAAGCCGTATGGCCCTATCTAAACTGTCCCAGTCAACCAATAAATAATTAATAATTAAAAATAATAATTAAGAAGCCGCACTGACCCCTCTAGAATGTCCAAGTCAACTCATAATAAATAAGAATAAGAAGACGCATGGTCCTTTTTAGACTGTCCCAGTCAACCAATTAAAATTAATAATTAAGGAAGCCGCATTGCACCTCTAGAATGTCCAGTCAACCCAAATAAATAATAAATAACGAAATAATACTTAAAGAAATCCGCATGGGCCTATTCTTGACTTGTCCAGTCAACCAATAATAATTAATAATTAAAATTAATAATTAAGCCAACATCATTCCCTCTAGAATTTCAAGAGAATTAGTTTTATAAATAATGAATAATACTTTAGGAAGCCACATGGTTCATTTTTAGACTGTCCCAGTCGACCAATAAAAATTAATAATTGAGTAGCCGCATTGGCCCCTCTAGAATGTCCCAGTCAAATCATAAAAATTAAGAATTAAAAATAATTTTTAATAATAATTAATGTAATTAATGAATAGTATTTATAATTAAGAAGCCATATGGGCCTGCCTAGACTTGTCCAGTAACCAACAATAATTAATAATTAAGAATAATAATTAAAAAGTCGCATTTCCCCTCTAGAATGTCCCAGTCAATCCATAATAATTAATAAATAAGAATAATAATTCAGAAGCCGCATGGGCCTATCTAGACTGTCCCAGTCAACCCATAATAATTAATAATTAAGAATAATTTATTCTTTATTACTAATTGTTATGGGTTGACTGGACATCTAGATAGGCCCATGCGTCTTTCTAAATTATTATTCTTATTTATAATTTTTGTTGGTTGACTTGGACAGACTAGGTAGGCCCATGTGGCTTTCTTAGTCTCTAATACTATTCATTAATTACATGAATTATTATTTAAAATTATTTTAGTTCTTTAATTTTTTGGTGACTGGGACATATCTAAGCGGCCAATGCGAGTCCTTTCTCAATTAATCCATTTATTGGTGGACTGGGACAGTCTAAAACGGACCATGCGACTTTTTAAGTTCTTTTATTCTTATTTATTATGAGTTGACCTGGACATTCTAGAGAGAAATCAATGTGGTCCTCCTTAATTATATATTTAATTATAATTATTATTGGTGACTGGGACAGTCTAGAGATTAGACCCATGCATGCTTCTTATAGAATATTCTTATTATTATGTATTATGGGTTGACTGGGATATTCTAGAGGGCAAATGCGGCTACTCAATTATTAATTTTTATTCGGTTCGGACCTGGGACAGTCTAAGAGGGACTATATGGCTTCTAAGTATTATTCTATTTATAATTAATTATTAATTTATGAAATGAGAAATTTTTTTCCTTTAGTTTTATTCTTTATATTATGAGTTTACTGGACAACCCATTCTAGAGGGTCAAAGCGGGATTCTTAATTATTATTTTTAATTATATTATATTAGTGACTGGGACAGTTGATAGGCCCATACGCTTTAAAAATATTAATAAGGTTTATTATTATTATTTTATTAATTCTCTTTATTTTATTTAATATGATGATGTGTTATTTAAAATTAAGGATCATTTATCTCATTTAGAAATTATATTATTATTATTTTATTATGTCTTTTATTATGGCAATATTATTATTATATTCTATTATATTATTATAGTTTCATCTTTTATATTATTAATTATATTATTAATTATATAATTTTTTATTATTTACCTTATGATTATTTTAGCATTTCACGGTTTTATTGTGGAATTAGCCTCTTGACTGCCTGAATTTCAGCACAAGATTACAGGGCTCGTGGATGTGGTATGTACTATTATAAATATTAATAATAGATCCTATATATTATATATATCATTTAATTATATTATATATATATATATATATATATATAATAATATATTATTAATATATATATATATTATATATAATCACCATACATCATCACCTACCTTCTGTCCCAAGACTGGGGTTCTTAAGTGGGAAGTGTGCTCAATACATCGCACCGGGAACATAGAAATAGTAGTTAGTAAAGACTTATGACGCACATATTTTAAAAGAATACAGACCAAGACTCTTATGTATCAGCCACCCCTTTATACCTTTGTTAGTGGAATCTTCGTCGCAGTCATGATATGAACAATTCACTCCTAGAGCGGATTCACTGGGACGCGACGCGGGGACGATCCTCACACTTATAGCATCTCGTCATAATGTGGGGTCAGTTCCTTGAGCCTCTCAGGGGGTGCCACACCATGTCCCCTCTTGAAAAGGCAGGCCTTCTTTCCTTTGTGCACCTTTCTTCTCGGCCTTTCCCAATGATCACATTGTCATCGTTCCATATAGGCGTTCCTAATATTATTCGCCTCGAGATTTGTAATCAACTTTCATCCGCGTCCCAGCGTCTCGATTCCAGGTCCACATCTTCCACTATAAATCACGTCATTTATAACAACCAGTGCTGTCTATCTCCATTGCACATGACAAACATGATACCTCATTAACTTCATTTTATTTCTCTCATTTACTCTCTGTACCACCACCACTTAAATACGTGCAGTTTCTGATTTTTTCAATTCTTCTTCCACGATTGCCTAACACTACCCGTGAATTGTCTTGGAAACATTGTACTCTTACATCTAAAGATCCACTTTTCCCATACCTTAACAGGTTAAGTCTCACTACTATACATTAACACATGGTAAAGCAGGTTCCCATAGTCACCCTCGTGTCAGAAATCCTTGTGCGCACTAAGACTTGTCTTTAATCAACAACGATTTTAATTTGCACCAGCCACTGCCTGCCATCGCAACTTTCTATACACTCTGCCTCTCCGTTCCCTTTTTTTCCAGCAAAATATCTACAATATCTTAAACTCAGGACACTTTTTCCAGTGATCACCATCTAAAATACACTTGTCACATCTCTGAAATTGTCCACACTCGCAACTCCAAACTTACTCTTATTTCAACGTTACTTTCAAACCCCTCCTTTTATCGCACCCTACAAATCTAATTACAATCATTCAACTCTCTTCCGATATCGTCTACACGCAAAACCAAAAATCATCACACAACAACATCAAACATTATTATTCATTATTTTAATAGTTTTGTTTTTGAAAATATGTTATCCATATAGTGATACTCTGATATATAGATTTATCTTATATATATATATATGTTATATTTATATATAATTATATAGTTAATTACGTATATTATATAATGTAGTAATAGTATAAGCATATATACTTATCTAGTATATTAATATAACTGTTAGGTATAGTTTAAGGTACCCATAAATTTAATTATAAACACAGAATAAAACAAAATAAAATACAAAAATTCACGAAGTGATTACTTCGAGATGATACTAATACCTGGCTCTCCTCATTCAGGTCATAATGAAATCTTTATAAAATACGGACAACAATTATTGTCGTTAAAATGGTTTGGCCTTCTAAGCGACTGTTATTTTAGTATTTCATAAAATAGACCCTTTTTTGAAAAAATTTTAAGAATAAAATTGGTAAAATAATCATGAGTTTATGCATTTTAAAAATTAAATTATTTAACCATCTGATAAAATAAAATTCTATAATGTGTCTTTTGTAAGTGCTATTCACAGGATAATCAGTTCATTATATCTTTGCAATTATTATCGATCTTGTGTTCTTTCTCTTTTTGTGATTTTCCAATCTGCGATGATTTATCAAATCAAGTTTTATGTGTAATGGATGTAAGAAATGATTGTATTATCTTCTCAAATCCAAGTTTCATCCTAAAAATTAATAAGTATACCATCTCTTTGGGTTCTTTATAGACACCACAATTATTAATCATATTCAATTAGAATCAATTATTTCTAAATTTTGTAGGAATTTATTTAAGTCTAGTAGATATAGGTTTGGGTTACTGAACCAGACGCATAAGAATACTTAGATATGTATCTTTATTAAATATGATCAGTTGGAAAAAGGATATATACTATCTATTGATTTTATAAGGAAGTAACATACCTATGCCAACATTCTTAATCTCTAAAAAATTGCGAACACGTAACCAATAATCCCCTGCAATAAAGACATAGAAAAAGAAGACATGAGAATACAGATTAGTTACAAAAATATATAGAACTGAATATACTCTCGTTAAAATAGACGTTCGTCACCAAAACACTGATATAGAAGATCGATTGTTAATCAACTAAAAGAATGAACATCAATAGTACTTAATGTTTTGAGAAAATCTAATATTCCGTTTGTTGAATTATTGAAGCCAAAATAAAAACACACAAATAGACTAAGCAGAAAAAACAAAAAAAAAAAACTTCCATTTATTTAAATATTTTTAATAAAATTTTCAAAAACTAATAGAAAATTCTGGAGGTTTTCTTATGAACATCATACTTAATTCAACCCAACTAGTTTAACACACTATTTTGTCCCATTAATATCTTATAATGAAGTTTATATTACAGCCTGAATGCCCAAGGGATTTGTAACTTCCTTTGCTGGCTTTTTGGTAAGGATTCATGAAAATCTATTAATTTTTACAAATTTAATTAAAAAAATTACAATATTTGAATCACAGTATAGATTGAAACATCTATTAGTTGTTGCTCATCATCAGCTGTCCCTTGGTTCCCCAGAACTGAGGACAAGGTATGTAAACATGCACCAAAAATTTCTAGGGTATAAGTGGGTAGCGTGACCCCAACCCAGCTACCACTGTCTCTTACGACACGCAAAACGTACGTTGTGGAAATGCGTTCTCATCCACACATGGATAGTTGTTCTTAAAGGGTTTTAATTCCATTTTCAGGTTATGTGGATTATCGTCTACTCGGGATTACACTTCGATTAGAGGAAATTTACTACCACCAAGAGCCTCATGATATTCGTGGTTTTTTGAAACTAGAGTATACAGATTTTGTATTTTTATATAATTTGTTGTTTCTTGTCAATGAAAAAGAACTCTTCAATTGTCATTTTGTTTAAAAATATATATATAAAAACGTGTTATTTAAAATAAATATTCAATTATAGTATGATTAGTTTCTAACCTATTTTAATTATCACATTTTTTCTAATACCCTTGGCAACGTCTAATATCTATCGAAAACGAGCTGGTAATAAATTGACACTATATCAATAGATTTATAAATTAAGTACTGTAGATACAGACTTTCAAAGTTTGACATTTTTGCTTTGGCTGTGTGAAAAACTATCTACTCTGAGTTAGTATAAATACTATTTTTTTCATAATTCTGTATGCATGCTCTTAGGCTTCTGTAAAGGAAACGCCCAAAATGAAGAGGGAAATCCTTTTACGTCTCTCTCCCTTTTAACAAATGCTGAAAATGATGATATGCAATTTCCTATGAAATAATTTGTACGACCAAGAATTGCAAGCTCAACGTGAGGTTCGCTTTCTTGCATTTTGTGAACGCTTACCTGAAAAGTAAAGTGAATATTTGTTTTAAAGATATGAAGAACAACATTATTTCAATATTAAGTTCTACGTTAATTTTAATGCAATAAGCTCCAAAATATGAAAAACTTTTTCCAAAGTTGTGGAGCCTGAAAAATTAATGGGTTGGACTCTACCAAGATTTCAGAATCAAATTGTAGCCACTTCTTCTTCATCTACCTTTTCTCTCCAAGACTGGGGGTAAGGTGCGTACATGCATCGGAAAAGAAAAGCAGTAGAAGAATATGACAAAAGTCGAAAAGAAAGCCCAGCCTTACCGCCCCCTCTGTACCATTAATTAGTAAGAACTCGTCGCAGTCAGAAAATCCACCCTAGAGCTTCACGGGACCGCGACGGATCCTCACTATGGTAAATCGTCAATGTAAGGGTTCATCCCTTGGCCCAGGTGGGCCCAACCATACCACCTACAAAACCCCGCCATTCTCTCCTATCGTTCACCTTTCTTCTCTCGCCTCTGCCCAACTCACATTTCTCTCCTGCAGAAATTCCTTTACTGACTAATCACTTTTTCTTCGGTTCTCCCTGCGAGGTCGTCCCAACACAGCTCAACCACTATACATTCCCTAACAAGCGACTATCATTCATCTTTTCCAGCGAATGACCAAACCCATCTTGCAACTACTTTCATTTTATTTTCTCGTTTACCCCTTTCTTCACATCACAGCAACTCGTCTAATACGTTCATTCCTCATTTTATCCAATTTCTTTTGAATTCTTAAATTAAGTTGCGTTGTCCATCTAAACAATTGAACTTTAGATCGTATACTTCTTATTCCAAACCATAGTCTCACGAGGCCACAATTAACACGGGTAAAAACATACCCTCATGCAAGACCCTAGGCGCACTCAGAACTCAGTCCTAAATTTTACATCAGCCAACGATAATTGCGACCAGCCACCTTCCGTGCCAATCACAATCCTACTACACCTGCATCATCACGGTTCCCTTCTCACCAACATATACCCTAGAATAATTAAACTCAGACACTTGTTCCAGCTGCTCACCATTGTTGTCTAAACATAAATTACACACAGAGGACTGTCCTCACTTCACAACCATAACCTTACTCTTATCTACCGTTTACTTTCGAAACCTGCCTCTTTGTACCACACTTTCTGCCAAATCTCGTCTCCAATCCTCTCAAACCTTCTTCAGAGAATCGCCACAAAGAAGCAAATCTCATCCGCATATAATAAGATAGGGAGAAGACCCTCCACTCATCTCCATTCCCATCATTCTAACACCATACCCTCCACCCCCAACTCTAAATTCTTTCATAACCCAATTCCATATACAAATTGAATAAACAAGGAGACATAAACAAACCCCTCCTCACTCCGCTTATTAATACTAAACCAATTCATCCTTTGACACCATTTATTCTTACACAATCCTCACTATCCTCATACATACTTGTGATTCCATTCAGAAGCCATCACAACCCAACACGCATATGATCACTAACACCTGCCCCAAAATAGCTCCCTATTAACCCATCAGACGCGCGGGCGTGTGGCCAAATCATAAAAACCTAAAGTACAATTTAAGCCGTTTTCGTGTTTATCATTTTGTGCCATTACCCTCGATAAGACAAATTCTTACGCATTTTGAGAAGAACGGTTCGTTGCCAAAACGACCCGAGAACGAGAATGAATTCTTATTCTATAGATAAACTTGTTTAAAACATAAAAAATTCATTATTGCAGTGTGTTGGATGATGGTCTTCGTGGAGGATCTCTCTCTCTCTCCTCTCTCTCTCCTCTTCTCTTCTCTCTCTCTCTCTTTCTCTCTCCTCTCTCTCTCTCTCTCTCTCTCTCGTCTCTCTCTCTCTCGTCTCTCCTCTCTCCTCCTCTCTCTCACTCTCTCTCTCTAGCTCTCTCTCTCTCTCTCCTCTCGTCTCTCTCTCTCTCTCTCTCTCTCTTCTCTCCGTTCTTCTCTCTCTCTGCTTCTCTCTCTCTCTCCTTCTACTCTCTCTCGCCTCTCTCTCTCTCTCTCTCTCTCTCTCTCTCTCTCTCTCTCTCTCTCCTGCTCACTGATGTTATCTCTGCTCTCTCTCTCTCTCTCTCTCTCTCTCTCTCTCTCTTCTCTACTCTCTTCTCTCGTCTCTCTCTCTCTCTCTCTCGTCTCTCTCTCTCTCTCGATCTCTCTCTCTCTCTCTCCTCTCTCTCTGCTCTCTCTCTCTTTACTCTCTCTTCTCTCTCTCCTCTCCTCTACCTCTCTCTCTCTCTCTCGTCTCTCTCTCTTCTCTCTCTCTCTCTCCTCTCTCTCTCTCGTCACTCTCTGCTCTCCTCTTGACACTTTCCCTATATATATAATATAATATAAATATATGTATATATATATATATATATAATATAGTAGAGTTTACTAGTCATGCAAGTATATTAGTAATATAGTTATTTGTTACAAAAAAAAACAAAAAACAAATGAAAGTGCATCATTGTAACCAGATCTTCATCAAAAATTGGCCCAAAGCTGAAAAAAAAGCCACGAAACGGGGGCCAGTACTACCGTAGTGACAAAACATTATCATTGCGTTTTTAATGAATATCGGAAAAGGATAATGTTAAAGATTGGGGGGATTATCACGGCAAATACGTGACTTGCAATCTCACTACCTCTTAAAGTCATAAGATTGATTCATTAAAAAAAAATGACGATAGAGAAAAAATAAAAGAAAAAAAATTTCATGACGCTTTTGGCATATTCCTTTGTTTACATTTGGTAAGAATAAGAATTTTTTCGATAGGGAAATAGCAAAATTCTTACGGAATTTGTCAAAATTCTTACGGTTTGGTGAAAATATTCTCAAATGTTTCTTAAAATTTGACAAAGAACGATATTTTTGAGAACGTTCTTATTTTTCGTAAGAATGTTGTTCGTAAGAATATTGCCAAAACGAACACGGCAGTTCAATTTATTCTTCTTCTCCCCATTTTCTCAATCATTTGGTTCAATTTTGATTTGATCCACAATATCCTCTACCACTCCTAAACGCACCTGGTTCCTTCACCAATCAGTCACTCGACGCACCTTTCGACCAAAATACTAGCATATTACCCTATCGCCGGTTACAACATTCAATAAAACTTTATTGCGAGCCATAATTTCTACAGTTCCCGGCCTGTATCTCCCTTTACCGCCTGTATAGAAGTATGAAGAGGTTATAATTACTGCGCTCACCCACCCTTGGAAAACATAGCACACCACCCCGATTACACGCTTTTTATTGATCACCAACTCCAAATCAATCAACGATGGAGATTCTCAATCGCCTCCCGGGTTCTGTGATCATTTCACAGAATGTCATCGATTATACTGCACCACGATATACCATTCTTAAACTTTCTCACATCTCCCGATTACCTCCTCCTTGCTTATAATACCGTCTGATTATTGTTCTACTGTGTGTACGTGTGGGAGCAAATATACCATAATCCTTCAAGAAAGGGCACCTAGATCAAACCCACACATTCATTCACAAACCGTCTTCATTAGCTGTCCGGATATTATTCGACGATTCTCGAAATGTTCTATTCACGACTACTCACACACATCCATGTTCATGTACAAAATCACACCATCCCTTTCATTAATCTAAGCAGGTTCCCCTCTTTTCTCAACTGCTATAACCGTTTATCGTTTCAGGTCGAAGAGCGTCGATCTCTCAAGTTACCAAGTCCCCCATCATTTCTCCCTCCAACTGCTGTTCGATTACCCTTTCTTTCAGAACATACTATCCTACTATTGCCAGCATCCACTCATACATCCTGCGCGCGAGGTAGAACTGCTAGCTCAAGTTCGAGGTTCCATCTCGTGTGACTGAATGTGACTCTTATATATTATTTTTTTTCTTCAAAATTTCAAGCATCTTTCTTTTAAACTTCCGAATCATTTTCTTTTCTCTACATTCTACCGCTCTTTCTACTGTTAACGCTTGCATCACCTCTCATTTTCCACCACTCACTTTAACATTCTTACTTCCTACTTTACCACATCCACATACTTATTTTGCCCTGCTAACAATTGCTTCCTTCATTGCTCCCAGATTTGTTCAGTTTCAACTTGTTTCACATTCAACTATTTACTTGCAAGCGGTCTTAAATACTATCTTATTACCTGTTTGCACTTAACTTGCATTTAAAATATAACCTTTTCCCATACGGTACTTCCTCAACCTCTCCATCCAAGCCGCCCACTAACTTAATTTTACATAGAACAAACATAATGATCCGATAATCCCATTTCCTAAACCCCTCACTGAATTTAACATCCAACACATACTTCAACATCTCCTTCACCAACACAAAATCAATCATACTTTTCACTTTCATACCATCTCTACCTACATCACTCTAGTATACTTATGATACTCTTGTGTTTAAATTAAAAGAAAGTATTACTTACCACATAATCCTTCTCTCCTCACAGAAATCATATAACCTTCCTACCATCTCATTTTTCTCCCGGCACACCCCAAAACAGCCTGTTATACCATCCCTTTTGATCACCTATCCAACCATTCAGGTCCCCCAACACTATCAATCTGAAGCTCCTACTCACCCCATCCAAAACATCATTTAGATTATCTCAAAAAATCGTACTCTCTTCAACGTTTCCCTCAGATGACCATACGTCACAGCCACACATACCTTGACCTTTACAAACTTAAATTTCCATTAGAATTAGCTAGTAGACTCACACACACCAAAGCTACCATTAGCTCTGTACCTACAATCACTCATCAAAATTGCAACTCCTTCTCTCCCCTCTCATTCCTTTCCACCACCAGCACACACACATTTCACACCACACCACTCATGTATTGTAGCCACTTATTGATGATATTTAAGACAATTACATTTAAAACAAGTTTTAAAGAGATAACCATCCATTACAGATATAGAAATTCTCACACTTAAGCCGAGTTTACAGCTGCTTTAAAGCTACCCTAGCAACCAAGTGATAAGAGGTTTTGGGGTTAATGTTTTATTATAATACCAATAATGATTACAGGAAACGTCGCAGGATCATGGAAGGAAACTAGGAAAGTTCACAAGTCTGAGACAAGTAAGGGTAGAAAAAATTTACACAAATTTAAATAAATTTAACTATTTAACTAAAAAATTTGTGGTGAATTAAAAGTCCATTTTATGGTGTTGCACATATATGAATATGGATTTAGTAAATATGAAATTATTATTTCATTTTTGAAATACATTTAAATTTAATCATTATGTAGTAGTAAAAGTACAATTATATTATTCTTTCTCAATATAAGGTATTTCTAGGTTAAGAGACACGATATATGCCTAAATATATACAACTATAATTAATATGATTTTATAATTTATTTTTATCATATAGCTATGGCAGACAAATGTATCAAGTGGCGGAACACACTCTGCGGCGCTTCAAGTCGCAGAGCGGTGCACATTATGGGTATATCTACATATATTAATTCTAATAATCTTAACAAGTATAAGGATATAATAGTTTTTAACAATCAGAGATTCGCTCTCAAATATCTAATATAGATTCTAATCGACCGATTAGCAGGTTCAATTCTCATTATCTTTTCCTGTGAATCAAATTAATGATTTTCCATACACAGTCAAATATATGGATTCATTTTAGCGATCCTACAACATCCTAAGTATCCAAATAAATATAATGGAATTACAGCTAATAAATTTAACCTATATATATATAAAAGATATTTTTATCGTAGTTGTTGCGCTAATAAAAGATTACACGTTTAAAATAAAAAATTATCATTATTATACATCATTATTTATAGCATAAAGCTTGAATTACCTAAATAAATCTACTAAAAATATATGATACTTTCTTCAATTTTCTTTATATTTGTTTAATTATATTATCTAGTATATATGTATATATGTAATTATAATTATTATATATAGCTTGTACCCTCCTCCAGAAAATAATATACAATATTTGTAGTATTTCAGTAGAAATATACATAATATAATTATACTCACAAAAATAAAATAAAATATCCTAATAATAAAACCAAATAATAACTTAATATTTTATCTTGGTTAAGGCCCTTGATGGTTCTTTAAAAATTTTGTAATTTTGCATTATTATCACTGTATATATGAGCATCATATTTTGCTTCATAAATTAGGAACCAACAAAATAAAGCTTTGGATAAAAATTTCGATATGATACTCGTTATCTAATCTAAAACTAAAGTAGAAATATTAACCCATTATATTCACTATTGTTACCTTAATAGATCGAATCCAGGTCACCGAAACTGTTGTATAAACAGTCACTCAAATATATAAGATGACAATAAAAAAAAAAACCAAGTTTCAAAAATATAGCCACCCTGAAAAAATAAACAAGATTTTTGTCCAGACATTGTGAATTATAATTTCAGTGTTTTGTCACTCTATCACAGTTATAGAGATAACTTTTTGTATACAATCACACTAAGTGGGAAGGTATCTAAGTGGATCGGTTTAGGTAATATTATGTGAACTAAAATTATGATGAATTCTCCAACTCATTGTGTTTAACAATTTTGGCTTACATCTTTATTATAATAACATTGGTTACCAATGCCTTTATTTCCCTATGTTAATTTAATTTATATTTAAATATAATAATTATTATCTACCTTATTATAAATATTTATTTATATTTTATTCAATATTATTATTATGAGTTCTAAATTTTATATTCCTTAAAAATATAAGGTATAATATTCGTATTTAATAACATAATTATTCCATGTATTATTTTATAATATTTAATTATTATTATTTTGTTATTTATTATTAGTATTTTTACTATTATTAAATAAACATATTTGAATTATTATTATTTATATTATTTATTCTATTCTATTGAGTTAGTTAAATATTTATATCATTTGTGTTAACTTTTTATAAACTTAATAAAATATATTATTTAAAATTCAGTATTATATCTTCAATATAAATTAAAAATTACTTGAACCAACTCATCATCCACTTAATTATCTATTTAATTATATTATCATATTCATTATTATTATAATATATCTTAACATATAATCTCTTCCCATTTTGAGTAGACTTGGCAATACAATATATTGTCATACAATGTTAATTCAGTATTTATTTTAAATAAGAACAATATTAGATAAGATAATTAAATTTATTATAGTTAGATTTATTATTATTTTTGAGACACTCTTTGTTAGCTTTTTTAAAACTATTATTGATGTATTAGTATAATAATTATTATATAATTTTACTCTATTCTATTATTGGAAACTCTCTATCATTTACTATTATACTTTATTATTACCTATAGTATAGTGACTTCATATTATGATTTGAGAACCTCACTGAGTTATAAATATTATTATGAATAAAACTAGAGTGCAAAATATGCTGTTTGATCCTTAAAACTATTATGATAGAATATGATCGTTATAATTAATAAAAGTATTCATTTATTATTATTTATATTAATATCTAAATATATTATTATTATTATTTCAGTTATTCAATCAATATTTAGTCTATTTTTATTCCTCAAATTCATCCTCAAAAACACTGAGTTTATTATTATTATTACAATATTGTCAATATATTATTTAAATAATTATCTGTCGATAACTAGATTTAATAATATTCATTAATTATATTATTTAATTAATTGCACTTACTACTTAAAACTATTTATTTGGACAGAGATAAAGTATACCTCATATTTAATCTATACAATTATTATTATTCACCTGTTGGATCATTAAACTAACGATTTATTATGTGAACTTTGAGTATATAATTTGAGTATAATTATTATTATTATTATGATCAATAAAACTATAGTATTATTTGATTAAATTTTAATCATAACAGTGTGTACTAAGTCACAGAAATGAGTGCTTACAATACAATTTATAAATAATTTAAATATATTCAATTCAGTAGAAGAGTATAATATAATTCAGCATTTAATTCTTCACATTCCTAACAACTTAAATCGAATCATTATTGTATCATTAAATGATTCTTATTTAGAATATAACATTATTAAATAGTTTAATATTTCTATGAAACGAACATTATTTTCATCTAATCTAAGAGCATTCTGCATGTACTCCAATTATTAACACCACATTATTAACCGGATGGCTTTAAGTTCTAAACGGTAATGATCTCACTGATGATAATCAAATGAGTACCCAGTAAAACATACAAATATGGATTTAGACGCTCATGAGAGAAAAATGCTAGATTTAATTACATCAGAAACTCTAATATATCGTAGAACATTAACAATATAATCAATTGCTCTAAAAAAACACTTATCTTATTAAACTAATATAATGACTTCTTAGTGAGCATCCGAAGATAACAACCTTGCGTATTTAATAATTATGATACTTATTTAGATAAGAGTTCGATATTAAGTTCGTATATACTAGGACATTATCATTATATTTCATAATACCACTCATATTATACTATTTATTCCAATGTTGCACAACTGTATTTGAGGATTCTGGTAATTATGTATATTATTATTATATTTATTGATTTCATAAAAATGATTTAATAATTATTAAAAATGTCGATATTATACTATGAGTTAATGAGATCATTAGTGTATTTATAATTACTTTTATGATTTAAATTTTATTTAAATGCGTCATTGTCCCTTATCATTAACCCAACCACTGTTTGTTAAATGGCCAAAAGTAATTGAAATGTCGATCAAACTAGTGAACTAATTCTATCGACCCCCATTGCCTTCTTCCAATGAACCACGCTGGTAGGAATGGCAAGATGTATTGAATCGTCGATAAGCTACTTTATTATTCACTAATTGCATCAGAACACTATAATTCTGATAATACATAATTGCTACTCTCCCAATTAATGCGTGCTCTAATATGGAATTATCTTGATTTTATAATATTATTCAATCAGTGGAAAAGTTAAGGTTTTAATTTAAACTAGCTGAATCTTTTATCCAACAAGATTTCTAAAATTATTATTGTTACTTATTATTATTATTATGTATTATTATTATTAACTATTATTTTTTATATATCCTTAAAAACATTTCTTGTACTGATAATACTTTCAGTATGATAATTTTCCCCTGTAGTTTTAATTCACTAACATTTTTTATTGTTATTATTAATTATATAATAAATATTAACTAAACATCAGAAAATTTAAATTTATATACTTCCATCCTGATTGTTACTTAATTAAATTTTTTTTTATTATTATTATTATTAATTATTATTATATTATTATCTAATTATATTATTATTATTATTATTATTATTATTCATTTAAACTCTTCCAGTGACTTCTAACTTATTTTCGTACGTGACCGAGTGTAGTAAAGCCAATGGCAAGCTAAGATCGAATTAGGGACAGTGAGCATTTCTTGTTCCTGAGGATAAACTATCAGACCGACTTCTACATACATTAAACAGAAATAAGAAAGTGATCACACTCCTCCTCCCATCAGGTTTGAGTCTATAGACACCAATGTTTTTAATAGCATCAAACTGACACCGCAGCCACCACACTAAATAATATTAGCTACCGCCCTGTTAATGACAAGCATTGGACAATGCGATCAAACTAAGTCCGACTTTTCATTTAATGTACTAAATGATATAAGTTTCCGTACATCACAGTTGCTCACTTCACCAAATGACAAGAGTAGAGTCTATGAGAGAGATGATAGATTTCTAAATGTGAGAAATGTCGAAGGCCTAATCAAAAACCCAAACTAAAATACCTTAAATACTTTTTCGACTTCTTGATATCGGCATCAGAATTCGTTGATTCCACAAATTGAGCGAGACTTAATGTCCTCTGTATTAGACAATAATACGAGAAGTTACTACAGCTTAGTAAGCTATAGGAACGAATGGCTGAGATCGAGTCTTATCGAACACTTACCACCCAGGATAAGTAAGGGATATCAAAATGAGCCTTCGAGTAGAATTCCCAACAGTTGAGCCTCTTCACATACACCCAATTATAATATTTATTTCGAAGGGGGGGTTGGACGCTTATCACTATTTTTCATAACCAAAAGAAATGAAAAATGATGTGAACTCCTGGAAGTAACCAATAAATAGTATTTTCAGAAACCAAGGACACTATATAAGTCTTGGCAATTCGAGTTGAGAATAAATTCTTAAAACAAGAGTCACCTTCCTTATCAAACTAAATGGATTCGTGGGATTATACGACCTCCTAATGCGTCAAAAATTGCATTCGTTAACTTACTTCCCGAATACATTGTAGCCCAGTATGCCAATCAATACTTGCAGTGAGCCAGACGAAGTAACAATGTGTAAGTTAATTCTACGTTGCATTTGGTATGGATAATTTTTTCATTATCTATGTGACTCACGCTATAGCCCGCATTAGCTCATATATATTATTTACCATTTCACTTATTTTATAGTTTGTAGTTAAACATCCTTTACTCCTCTCCCACTATTCTTAGAGAACTACTGGGCGAAAATGCGAGTGTACGACTATTACAATATGAAATTAGATATCAAAAAGATAGATTGCAAAACAATAAAAGCCCGGGAATATAGAACTTAACTTTATTAGAGATACCAGTATTACAAGCTAAGCCAATCGATCAGCACGTAAGGCCATAATTAAAAATACTATCCAAACCCTTAATTCTTTGTTCGCATATATTATTTTAAAAAATCCATTGCTGGATTGACTTAATATTAAGCCCTTATATACGTTTAACCTTGAACTACTGAAGTATTGTGAGTAATCTAAGTAAGTGTTTGATTATCAACATTTCAGTTTTTTGTAATATACAGTATATACAATATATCAAATATATATATATAATTCCATTACTAATATATATTATATATATATATATTTTCTATTACGGGGGGAAGGGTAAAGTCTCTGTTGTATAAGTTAAAAATAAATAAATACATCGAAAAAGAATTTACTTAATAATAAGTAATTTAATAATATATATAGGCATAACGACGAAAAAATTGGCTAGACACACTATTTTTAAAAGTATAAAGATAAATGAAGTAACATGATACTCTGATACACTTTTTCAATACTATTAATTACATAAATATAACAATAATTAATTTGACATATCTACACAATATATACTTTATATTAATATATAATATATTACAAAATATTTTATACTGATTTTATAAACTATTATAATAACCTTTAAAGTTTGTTAATTTCAAATATACTCATATAATAAACTTTATTCCCCATAAATACCAATAAACTACCTTCAAACTCCCCAAAAAGGATATAAAAATAAATTTCCAAATGGGGTCAACAATACTATGGTATATATGAATACTTCTATACCCACCGATCAAAAAACAGTTACAATTAACAACACAACCGACAAATTAATTCCTAATAAGGGAGGTAAATTATACCTATTCAATTTATATACATAACATTTCCTCAATCGCGTAAGAAATTAATACAAGTTAAACGAAAAGTAATGTTTTCAAATTTTTGTGGAAGGATAGGACAAAAAGGGACAGTAATACAGGGGACAGCTTTTTTTTTCCTAGTAACAGTTTGTCTGGGAACACGTTTATTCCACCGGAAACTTTTTCCGAAACTCAAACTAGTCTAATCTCTGTGGGGACCGTTTATTTAAGTGAGAAATCTTAATCCGTTCAGAGCCATCAAAAAATATATTCCCCCATTTTCCCAAGAGAAAAAACCGCGAGAGTACAAAATTATCAAAGACATTATGAGAGAATTAAAATCAATTAGAGAAGCGTGAAAGAGATTAAAAAACCTATTAATATACCACCTAGGAATTAAGCAAATCAGAGAAAGCTCCTAAAAGCCCTGATTTCATTAATCCCTTTGGATATCGGACAAACTTAATTATTTACTTCGTAAATATTGGTAAAGCTTTCAAATATATGTGTCAACAATATTCTAAATGTCGCTCTTGATCTATGTATTCTTTCTCACTATAGCTTTAGAGTCGCTTGTGTTACTTTTGTCACCCTTTGGTATCGATGACTATAAGAAAAAATAGTCTCGAATATGAAGTAGGGGAAGATATGTGATTCTCGGCTTTCCTCGAATAAACATAAAGAAAATTGTTTGCCACAGAGAAGCATCTCAAGATTAAGACCTAATTATAGCAGACAGGTCACTAACGAACCGCACCACCTATACACAAGGATTAGGGATTGAGATAAGAATTAATACAGTGATAGTTTTCGAATATGGCTTACCAATCGCTACTAACAACATTTAACAAAAATCATTGTCTTAGAACCGATATCCATGTTTCTTTCGCTATCAATAAAGAGATTCTCCTATCTTTTACACATCCTGGGTTCATCCAATTTTACTACTGGATGTTTTTCCACAGTCCCGAGAGCAATTTTTAAAAAAGTTTTCACAGGTGTCACGCTCGCATTTCACAGAAGAAAAGGTGGTAAAACCAGACTTGGAGAGGAGTCCTAAAACAACAGTCACCATAGAACCGTATATCAAGTTACACTATTCTGACAATAGTAGGCAAATAGTCAGGCTCCCTGTTAG
>JABUQX010025615.1:70000-72500 GCA_015478945.1 Trachelipus rathkii
TTTATTTTTTGTTGTTATGTCGGGAACTAGTTGTGTACGTGACATTTTAATTCATAAAGTGAACTGAATAACAGGAGTATGGCAGTCGACTACTGGAGAGACAATTAAGAGATTTATAATTTTAAGGCAAATGACATTTAGAGATACGTTATGAATTTTTATTGGCCATTTTTTTTTTAAAATAAATAAAATTAAGATCTGTAACTTTTTTTTCAAATATTGTTGTCTCTTTTATCAGCTTTGTCATAAGTAGTGGTTTTAAAGTTAGTAAACATTAGTAAAAGGGTATTTCCTACATAACCTAACCTAATCTTACTAATTAACCTTCGCTTCTTTACTCATTTCACCCACCAAAGGAAAATTTATGTATCAATAGAAGCTAACCTGCGAATTTTTTTTGATCCACCTCCCGTTCCGTGTCTCCGTTAAGTAACTTTGTCTATAATATATAGTATATATATAATATATATAATATATATTAATATATATATATATTATATATATAATATATATATATATATTATATATATTCAAAGATCTCGAACCTGACAAAAAAAGTTCAACTGTAAACAATAAATACGCACCAAATTCAAGAAAGAATTATATTTGGTATCATTGAAAGAAAGATAAGACACCCGTTTGATAAGATGTTGGACTGGCACTGGTGATATTCTCTAGTAAATTATAATATTAGAGTGGAACTGGGAATGCCATGAAATAAGAGGTAAATATAACAGTTGGACCACGAGGATAAAAAAAACCATCGTAAAACCTAGATACAAGCGAAATTGCTTGCTTGGTTCTGTCACCCCTTGAAGTAGGGTAGGACTCTACAGGATTCTGATCCTGGTTTATCATAATATTGTTTTCAGTAACCGAGCGGTTAGGTGATTGACCTACAACAACACAGACTTGGTTTTGATTACCGACCGACGGGTATTCGATTACAGGGCATAGCGAGGACCTATAACCAAATGATCGACAGAAAATTGGGTCAACAGGATAAAGGGTAGACATTTGTGAAAAAAAATCTGGTTATTTAGGGTTTCCTTACGATTCCACAAACCTAACACCTAACCAACCTAACTAACCTGACTAACTAACCTCACTAACCTACTAACCTAACCTAACCTAACCTAACTAACTAACCTAAACCAACCTACTGTACTGTTCTCACATCTGGGGGGGGCTCCGGCTCCACCCTTCTATTGGATAGGGGTGAGTCTAAAGCTAAGAGACTAATAAACTGTCCTCTTCTTTCAAACTCCCTTGACCCTCTATCTCTGCGACGTAACGTTGGCGCACTATCTCTTTTCTATAGGTACACAGCGGCAAATGCTCGAGGGAGTTGACCTCTCGTATTCTACCACCCTTGCGTCACCCTCGTATCGCAAGGGGTGCCTTGCTCTCGCATGAATATTGCGTGAGTATTGAAAAACCCAGATTCGTTGTGTGCCTCTTTCTTTCCAGCTACTTCTGTTCTGAGGAACTCCTTGCCTTCTTCTGTTTTTCCAACTTCCAACTGTATTTAATCTTCCCCTTTTTAAAGTCCACGTCTGCGCTCACTGAGAGATTTGCGTTAACCTAGGGTTTGGGTGGGTTTTCTTGTTTTATCCTCTGCCCCCTCCTTTTAACTGTAAAAAAAAACAAAAAAAAACACTACCTAACTTAACCTAACCTATCCTAACGCCTGCGGAGGGCTGTACGGGAATTTTTTTTTATGGATGGTCGACCATTTGGGCTAGTCCCCCATAGGGAAAGCTAGCATAGTGTTTAACCGTTTTACAACGAAAGACTGCTCTTTAAAGGAAAATATGGAGAGAAGACCTTTGAAATTTCGAAAGAAAACATGAGAGAGAACACTAAACCGTAAAGCATTTGAAAACAGTTTAGGAGGACCTAGACAAAATAAAGGTCAAGGGGCATACTTCGACCCAGAGCTGAAATATTATATATATATATATAGTATATATAATAATATATATATATTATATATATATTAATATATATCATATATATATATTATATATATATTATATATATATATTATATATTATATTATAATATATATATTATATAATATATATTTAATATAGTAAATGGGTCTTAGAGTTTCTATGGTGTATGTAAATGTTTTTTTTTTCATATATTGTTATTATATGATACTAACAATAAATTTAAGTGCTGATGAGCAGAATCAAAAAATTTTAAATACAAAAAAAAGTAATTTTTTAATAATATCGTACTTTTTTACGCATCGTACGATTATTTTATTATCAGCGCCTGGGATGCAGCGATGTCTCGGGATATTTACTGTAGGGCAAAAATCTTGCCCCCAAAAAAGGAGAAACATTGTTACGGCAAAGTAGATCCATGTTGGTTAGGTCGAAATTTACTGCATCGTCGATCCATATAGGTTAGGTTGAGTTTTACTGCATCGTCAATCCATATAGGTTAGGTTGCGGTTTACTGCCCTCTAAGTTCAGGCTATGATATGTTT
>JABUQX010025615.1:82500-85982 GCA_015478945.1 Trachelipus rathkii
ACTGTTTATTTTTATATTTATCAGATGCTAATTTTCCTGAAGGAACTTTTAAAAAAACTCAAACAGTTGTTTCAGATTCATCTATTTTGTCATATCTATTTTTCGATATCGCTCATTATTTTTTTATTATTTTTAAAAAAACTAATAAAAAACTATTATTAAAAATTCATTCTTCATTTTTTTTATGCTAAAATATAATAAATAAAAATAAAAGAAGGATATTATTTTTTTAAACAATTTTATATACAGATATAAATTTTTTTATATTTCGTATATATAAGTTACATGTTATATATTTTTATATATTTTATCATTATTTATTTTTTGCTATGCTTAAAATTACTTAATATTGTCGATCCGGATAATTATTCCTCACATTGAGGCGACTGCTATTTGTATTCTTGCAATTCAAGCCGTGTCTATAATTAGAAGAACTATATTTTATTTTCCATCATGAGAATAATCCTGACATCAGGTGGTAATACGCAGCTCAGCACACCAATGTTTTATTTGCTTACTTGTAGGAACTGAAACTGGTTCTAAAAATATAAAAATATAACAAACTTATAATAATAAACATACACAATACTAAATGCTAAAAATAAACATAATTATATCATAATTATATTATAATTGTTATTACCTGGTTAATAAAAAATTATATTATTTGGATTTTTATTTATGTCCTTATTAGCTTTTGTTTAAAACTCATAGATGTTTACTTATTTATGATTAAATATCACATTCACAACATACTATAGTTAATACCTATAAATAACATTACCTTCCTAATACTGATTATTGGATTTCAGAATGGCTGAGATTAGGTGGTTGGCTTTGATATTAATTATTGTTAAGTACTGTGCTAGCTTTATTAATATAAGTTGCTTGAAGATTAGTCACTTACATATAGTGACAAATTCCTGTACTTAAATTTCTTCTTTTGAATTCTTATTTAGCTTTGTAGAGTTTTTCTTGATGTTCTAATTTTTCTTCTGGCTTCTTTATTCATATATTAGATGTATTGAAAGAATTTAGTTCAATTGCTATTAATTCCACCTTACTAGTTTCTTTTGTGAAATTAATTAGCCTTGAATTGAATAGATGGTCTAAGTAGTCTTCAATATCTTCCTAATGTTGATTGGTTGGATTGAAGATCAATTCTGCTCCTTTGCCTTTATTTTCTCATTTAACTTTGGCAAAGTTGGCAGTTTGTTGCTTCAATAGCTTGTTTAAGTTTCTGCTATAGCTTATTTTGGCTTGCAGTATCTCCTAATTAGGTAAATTTTTCATAATATTCGGTCTTCTGGTAGCCTTTTATTCTCATTTGCAAAGCCTCTTATTTTACCCGCAACGCTCCAATATTTTGCTTTTTGTCATCAATTTATTCTGTTTATTTGCATCATTTTGCTTTCTATCTTTGAAATATTTTTGGTAAAATTTTTGTACATTAGTTGATTGCTCATGATATGTAATGAATTTCTTAGGATTTTCCTTTTTATTATTTTTATTATTATTATTTTATTTCTTATATTTTAGTGGAAAATAAAATATTCCCCTTTTTGCTAAGAATATTAAGTTTCTTGTTATTCTTAGTTTCTTTAAGTTTATAATTCTGTTGTCTTCTTGCTATAATCCTGCACTTTCTCTCAGCAAGATTAGTTTTGTTTATTGGTCTTTTCAAATTGTTGATTTAAAGTATTCTTGTCCTTTATTTCTTTTCACATCTACTATTTCTCACTCTGTTTGAGTCATCTTTGTAAACTTTGTAACTATTTTCCTAAAATCACCAACCCTGGTTTGAAGTCATCTATTAAAAGGACTAAATCTCCCACATGGTGTGATTCTTTTCTGCTAACCATTTTCTTCTTTTTTTTGCAATAAAGGGACATATTCTTGATCCATCTTTTCCAATAAATCAGCAGATACTGAACTGTTTCCATCTTTTAATAAGTATGCAATCTTTATCTTGCAATAAATCCGGTGGGAATGTTATATTTCCTTTAAAGGTTAAAGTAGATGATTTGGTGTCAAAGCTTCCAATAAGGTTTCTAAATCATTGGAAACTTCTGTTATTTATAATGAATTCTATATCTCACAGAAACAAAGTGATCAAGTTATGCTATCTGTCAATAACTTATTGGCTGTTCTAAAGAGTGAAAGGCGTTTAATATATTTCTTACGTTCTAATGTGGGTCTTTCAAAATGACCTCCTTTATGAGAACTAAGAGGGGGTTGAAATATCCACTGTAGATTTCTTTTGCTCAAAAATTTATTAACTGCTTATTATTCAATATTTTAAGAAATTGTCCTTTTAATTCTTTGTTAGCTTTCACAAACGTCGTTATACCTTTAATATAATAATACTTATGGATAACCTTACGAAGCTCGGTACCTGATGGATTATAAGAGTCCTATGTAACCTATACCACGATAAATGGATCCTTAAATCTTTTTGAATTGCACTTCGACATTGATGACGATGTCTCCTCCCCACTCACCTGGAAGGCCTCTGTCTGTTCTCCGGCGATCAGTCGCCTGGCACGCCCTCTGCCAACCCCAGTCTCAATAACGATCGGGCAATCCGCAAAGGTGCCTCGTCACAGTCGTTTCTCATTCGTTACTCCATAATGCTGCACGCCATTCTCAGGAAATGTCAGCAGATAAATCATTCCGATGTATCACATACTGGGATCCACTACCTCCAAAGTCGCTCTTACTGAGCACAGAACATTTTTATCAGTAATGCACTTGAAAAAGTTTTAGCGTTGTAAGACCCTCCAGTCACTTTAATGAGAAATGGTCCATTCTCGTACAAGCTGCTACCTGCGAGAATCAAGTTCTATTCTGTCGATCGCTTAACAATCTCTCGCAGATATTCTCTTATTTCTACTCCGATGAACATAAGAAACACCATCTAAAGGCACTATTTACTGTTATGATAACAAAAGACGAAAGATACAAGAGCTGATCTATCATGGAAAATCTCCAACGAAAAGATTTTCGTTTACAAACGTTTATAGTTTCCCCCTCGTCGGGAGTCGCCTGATACGCCAAATCCTGCGTTTACTGGCTAACCTTTTAATACCCTTATCCACCTACAAAGGTAAAAATAGGGTTACAAGCCACAGTGTTCGCACGTTTGTCCCTCGACCCCAGACGTTGCTTTAAATGTCAACGTTTGGTCATCCGAAAATACTGAGGGGACAGGATGACATAGGCCGAGTCTGCGGAGAATTATTTCACACTCCTGTGAAAATACCCTAACTGTAGGAAACTGTGGAGGACCCCACAGTGCTTCTTCTTCAATGCCCATCTTACCTGTTTGAACAGGAGGTTTTTTTGGAATTAATGGTACCATACACAAAAATGAGCAGGAAGATGCCAACGCCAGCTTGATTGAAAAAATATCCTACAAGACTAAAGCGATCCTACGCCACATCACTGCTATGCCCCACTCCTCAGCGGCTAATCCACCCACA
>JABUQX010025616.1:0-43502 GCA_015478945.1 Trachelipus rathkii
ATTAATTTAAACTTTAATTGTGGGAAAGGTTGACCAAAGTTAAATTTCACCAAACTTTAGCCAGTATAACTAGCCCCAAAAAATTACTCCCCCTCCTTTCCATGGTCTCCATCCCAAATATATTCCCAAGAGGATTTATTTTTCATTTTTCAGAAACAGGAAAATATATTTAATGGAAAAGGAGTTTTAAAATATAATCGCCCCAATTACTGTTTGAATAGTTTTTTCTCCTTTTAACTTAAAAGAAAATGAACTTTTAAATTCTATTAAACCCTTGAAACTCTTTCCAGCAAATTTTTTTTAACCCCATTAAGTCAATCAACTTTCTAACTCCCTCTTTTGGAACCGGAACACGGAAAAATGTTTTCCAAAATTCCCGGCCAAGAATTCCAGTAAAATACAACCTCTAATTAATTTTATATTCCGTAAAAAAACGGGGCCCAAATTTCCCGTCCAAAATCAGGGTAAAACTCAAAAATGCCCTATAGGTTTTTAAGGAGATCTTTAATTTATTTTTTAAAATTTTTTTTCGAATTTTTTTTTTTTTATGGTAGTTATAAAAATTCTTAGATTGTGAAAATTAGTATAAATTGTTATTTGGTATATATTACAATAATAGGATTAAAATGGTTAAAGGTCGATAAGTAAATAGGCTTGTGTTACTCCGATATTTTTTGGCCCCATCGATTTTTTTTGGGGCGGGGCCAATTTCGTGTCCACTTCCAATTTTTCCCATTCCTTCTAAATGAATCTCATTAAAGTGGGGTTTTTAATTTTAATTAAATATACTATGAAAGTCTCATTTTTCAATTTTTTTTAACTATAATTGGTAAATTAACAATATATTTTTTTAAGAAATTGGGTTTGATATGATAAACGTTATAAAATGTTTTTCGATGTTTTTCGTTTTCCCCGTTTTTTTGGGGTTCACAACTTGCCAATAAATCCGTTAAAAAAAATAAGCTCGCCTAACGGGTAAGGATTTTTCCTTAAAATTCCCGTAAGGTTTGCCTTATTTCTTTTATTTTTTTAATTTTCCCCTGTAAGCAATTTAACAGAATTAAGGAAAAATTCTTTAACGTTTTGGGTGGAGACGTTTTTTTTTTAACCGATTTTGGCGAAGTTGACTAATAATGATGCAAACCTGTTTGACAAAAATGAACGCATAGCTCAGGCGTTTTATAGGTCCTCTTTTAAAATAATGGGTTAATATTTCAATATTATTTTTAAAGAAATTTGGGTTTTTGGAAATTAACTAAATAAATTATGTTTTCGAGTTTTTGCGTTCGTTTTTTTTTTGTCAATACGCAAAATGTAATAAAAAAAATGCCTTCCCAACTAAAGTATAAAGTGAAATTTCCCTCCTTAATTCTTTGTTCCCTATATACAATTCAAGAAATTAATAGGAAATTTTTAAACGTTTGGTGGGTGCGTTTTTTTACGATTTTTGTGCTGTTTAGAACAAAATCGAACTTGTATTGTATAAAAATTTCCTGTAAATTTGTAAGACTTCTTTTTCATTAATATTTAACTCACAGATTTTGGATTAAATTCTTTATTCGGTTGGTGGAGCTTGTTTTCTTTTTTATTAACGATTTTTTGGCGCTGTTTTGGATAAAAACGAAACGCAAATGCTGTTTGGACAAAAACGAAAATGCAAACTAGAGCCCCGTTTTTTTAGGATATTGGCCGGTTTCCCGGTAAAGAACGCAAATGCCCTCCCAAAGATAACTGAAAACTGCCTTTAAGGGTTCTCTGGCCCAATATCACAAATTATCAAGCCATAAGAGTATCTCCTTTTGTACTCTGCCCCGTGGTTTAATTTTTGGCCTGTAAGTTGGGTTGGGAAACCATCTTGGCCCTGAAAATAAATTGTTAACAATGTTTTAAATTAGGCCCTATGTTTTTTTGGAAAAACCCTTTAAAACCTACTCCCCATCCTGCTTGGTAAAGTGTAAATTAAATTAATTTTTTAAACATTTTATATTTTTGACTTTTTTCCTTTTATATAAAAAGTTAAATTAAAAATTTTAATTTAATGAAAAAGATTTTTTTCAATGGTTGGGGTCCTGAAATTTGCCCCCGCAAATTTTTGTATTTAACATGTTTTTACAATTTTTTTTTATAATAAATAACATATTATCTTCCTTATCAAACGTTTTAATATGATTTGCAATTAATGGTTTTATGAACTGTTTTTTTAAACTGTGCTATACTAGGAATACGCTGATATTCTGTAAAGTTAATAATTTATTTTTTGGGGAACCTGGTAAATAATGGAATTCCCTAAATTAGCAAATTACCCCTAAATTTTACCCGATTTTTTATAAGTGGGCTCAATAAAGAATAAAAAAAATCACAAAATTAATGGTACTTTTTAATTTTAAAGGTTTTCAAAAAATAAAAAATTTTAATACCTATTGATCAAATAATACATTTAATTTTTTTTAACATATTGTTAAAGATATATTTTTTTTACAAGCGATGATGATACTTATTTTTCGAGCCGCTTGGGATTTAAAATCCGAATTGCCCCAAACGGTTGGTTCCGATAGCTCCCCACGTGGGAACCCGAATTTAACCCTCCGTTTACGGTATATATAATTATTATTATTTAGGGTATATAATATATATAATAATATATATAATAATATATATAATATAATATATATTATATTATTATATTATAAATATATATTTATTATTTTATTATATAATATAATTATAATATATATATATATATTATTTAGAGGTGTACCTTGGAATTTCCCGACCGGATAAATTTGGGAATCCTTTTTTTTTTTTTTCCAGTTTTTCCGGCCGGAAAACCGGATAAATTTAACTATATATTATCTTCCTTTGAGAAAAAATTTCTGGAAAAGAGAATTTTTATTTTAATATACCATAGCCCCAATCCTTTAAACAAAAATTAGTATATCCTGTTGGGGTAAAAAATATGTTAATCTCATATACAGTGTTCCCTCACAATAGCTACAGCTTATTATTTTTTAAATACAACTTTCTAACTTCTATAATAACCCTCAAAATAATATGGAATTGCATAGAGTTAGAATATTTTACAAGAAAAATTTCCTAGATTTGAGTTCCAAGATAAAAAAAAAAAATATAAATATATAATATATATAAATAAATATATATTTACTAAATTATATATATTATATATATATTAATATTTATAAATAATATAACATAGATTAAAAATATTATTAATAAAGTATATAGTATATATATATATTATTTTAATTAATAAATATCTAATATATGATCATAATAATTAAATCAATTATAATTGTAAATTATAATTAATACAATATAATATATTAATATATTAATATTATAGTATTATATATGATATGGGTATGGTTTTTTACCGATACCCTAAAGATTAAGAGCGTACCCTTTGAATACCGATTACCGATACTTGATTTACCTCTAATTTTTTTTTAAATAGTTGCTGAATTAAGTCGTACGAATTGTATAAGTTACAATAGCAGTAAACAACTAGTACATTTGTGGGGCACTTGCTAGGCCAACTCAAGAGATTGCATTCCCAGTACAACCAATAATTACAATACTTATGTAAACTTTAAAATTATCATAAATTTTTATATTGATAAAATGTTAATAAAATTTTTTATTTTCTTAATAAAATTTAAAATACGTGGAATCTTTTTTTTCAACATGAAATAATTAATTGGAAAATTAATTTAATATTAATTATAACTTTTTTTTTATGGTTTCTTTTTCTCGGTTTTTATAAAAATAATATCATTTCGCCATGTTTGTCAAGTAAGTTATTATCAAATTTTTTAGCTGGTTACTTACGCTAAATATGTTTTTTTTAAGACCACATGATTTACATATTTTTTACAAGAATGTTTTTTTTTTAACAACTTTTAACAGTTATAAACCAGTAACTACATAAATTAATGAAAGTATAAGTAACCTCTTTTGAAATTCAGTCCCTCCGAAAAAAAAGTCTATAACTCTCAAACTTATGACATAATAATTCTCCTCTGCGGGACATGTACTCTTTTAGATTATTTCAATACTCCAGAACGCTATTATTGCATTAACAGTTGGGTGAGCCTACCAAAAACCTTAAGCTCCTTTCACTAGTATCTGCGAGAGACTCTCTGTTTTTTTTTCCCTTTTTTGGGGTTGTTTTTACTTCCCCTCCTAAGCCCTACACTAATAATATCTTTTCCCCTCCTCGACTGACTATGAAAGTGTAGGTGCTTTGATAATAATTATCAAATCTCTCTCTTCTTGCCCCCGCAAAGCACTGAATAATAAAGAGTGAAAAACCTTGGGCCCATTTTTTCGAAAGGCCCTACCGCATGAGAAAGGGATGTCCCCCTTCTTTCCTGTAGCCAAGCAAATCTCATATTGTGTTTTTTTTTCGTACTAGCCCCCTCAAAAAATCTTTTCAACAACCTTGTTTTTGGTGCAAAAGATTTGTAATTACTTTTTGTTTTGATTAACATGATCTTCTTTCAGTTTTTTTTTTTAGGCGAATGAGGTTCCTCCTGGGGTTGGTATTTTCCCTTTGAAGGTTGAAATTAGATATTGTTCCCAATTTGCTAATTGCGGCCTCATGGAAACTTAATTCAAGTCCTACACATTCTCACGCAATGTTCTTTCATCTTTCAAGTAGAGGGTTTTTTGTTAAAATTTGCTGAAAAAGCACCAATCGTCTCCACTTATCTTGCTTGTTTTTGCCAGGGGGTTTGGCAAGTAATAGGTGCCGGCTTTCCCACTTCCCCCTCTGTCCCCCCCCCCCTCTTTTTTTTTCTTTTTTTTTTTTTGAAAATGCTAGCAACTTCTCTCGGTTACTAGCCAATTTTAATGCATTTCCCTTAGATAAGTGGTTTTCACCGTCCGAGGTGCGCAATTCGCTTTGTGGGGTTTTTTCAAGCTAGCCCTTAAGGGATTCCCTTAAAATTAAAAGAACCTTTTTATTTAATTTATTTTTTTATCAGTTTTGTCAACAACGCCGTACTTTTCCAACGGGTCAAGAAACCCCCCTAATTCCAGGGAAAGTGGGGTTGGTTTTTTGACACCTCCCAAAAAACTCCCATCCAAACGCATATAAATTAACGCAGATTAGTCAAACAGTTTAAATCCGCAGCCTTTTTTTAAAGTTGAGGGAATTTAAAATTGAGTTGGAATTCCACTAGACAATGATTGGGAAAGAGTATTCCTACAGAAACATAATTGAAAGGTTTGCCAGAAATTAGAAGGAAGCCCCTATGGCATCCGAACCTAGTTCGCCTATGGTTTTTCTAGCAAATCAATCAATAAAAAAAATTCCAAATGTGGCCGACCACGACCTCCTTTGTGTCTAACGAGGGGGTTAAACGCGAGTGGATAAAGTTTTTTTCCCCTCGTAGACCACTTTGCCCCCTTCTACAAGTAAACTACAGAAAAGTGGTATAAACTTATCCATCTTGCGGCCGCATAAATTATATAAAATGGGTCAACTAAGGGAGAAAAGTTAACTGGACAGTTTAATAAGTTTTTCTTTTTTTTCCGCATCTTAACTTATTCATCAAAAACTTTGTGCATGTTATACAAAAGATCAGCAACCAACAGTATATATGGAGAGCCCAGTAAAAAACTCATACAAAGGGAAGGATGAGACCCTTTTGTAAATAGTTTGAGGTACTAAGAAGAGCATACAAAGTCATACGCAGTTATCTCTATAAAACCGAGCTTGTCAGCCAGATTTTCCCAAACTGATCTATGCTTGAAATGTCAAACTTGTTTGATTTTTTGAGGTTGGCAAAAAAACAATTTTTTTATTTTTAATTGTCGAACAATTTTATTTTTTAATATTGTTCCCTTACCAGGAAGAGTAAACGAGAAATACCCGTTCCCGAAAAAAGAGATAGATAAAGCTTAGTTGTTCCATCTGAAGATAGTAATTTTTTTAAACGAGTGAGTCTTATAAAAAAGAATCTAAATTTCAACTAGGCTCGTGGAGGTACGACAACCGACCTATGTAAGGTATATTTCAGATCAGCGAAGAAAATATAGATATCGGAAAGATTACCGAGGAGGGCATATATTTCTAGATAGTAAAAGAGGAGCCAATATGAAAAATATGATTTGAAAAGAATGAAACAGGGGTTCCCAAAGTCATTCCGACATAATGGAAAGTTTTGGGATAGAACAGGGTTAGTTGTGGCAAGGTTGGAAAGATCCTTATTGAATGAAAGCGCAGAAATAAGTAGGAGAAAAATAAACCAGTTAAAAAAACCTTGGAGAATCAAACCACCTATATTGCGAAAAAGAAGTCGCTCCCCATTCAACAACAGCCCCCTATCATATGAGTCAAGTTCCTTTGCAAGAAAGTTTATAGGACATATGTAAGCAAAGAGAAGGAAACCCAAGGAGGGAATAGGCTTTTTTGGAGATGCAAAGTATACTGTGCCAATTATCCCCGGTCAAATGCTTTTTTTTGGGATTAGTCAAAGCGCCCAACCAACAAAATCCCCTTCCCCGCAGTTGCCCCTAAGGGCCATTAGAAAACATAAAACATTTTAAATATGGTAATAAGGAAATATAATAAATCCGCCCAGTTAGATCTTTTCGAGCCCAAAGACAGGCCGTAAGAAGTGAAAGTCAGAAAGCAGGGACAAGATCAAGAATTCAGTAACTGATAATTCTAAGAAAGTTGAAAAAGTAAATAGAACGCGGAATTGGCCCAATTCAAGTTCAGTGTCGAAAGACCATCAAAATGATGAGCTATAGGGGCGATAGTTTTAGAAAGAAATATTCAGAAGCAGCACATTTTTTGTTTCCCGGATTTGTTTTGACTAATGTGCCCTCTCCACACTGAGAAGAAAATGTGCTAAGTTAAATTTGAAAAAGCAATATTAGAATTAATAGTTTTTGACGAGGGGTTGGGGGTTCAAGCACGGAAGCCACAACTTCCTCATAACTTCCGGAGAGAAAAATGCCCATCTGGCCACCCGCCTCTTTTCCCTTTAACGTTCCCAAGATTCAGGAAGCCTTCATGCACCCGATCAATTGAAATGAATCAAATTCCTGAGAATGAACCAATGTGGGTTCAATCCAACCTCGTCCTGTAAGGAATGATGGTAGTAATAAAGATCCCAACGCAATAGAGGAAGTAAAATTAGAGGAAAAAATAGGAGGCCGAAAAAGATGATTGGCCTTTTTCAAAGTTTTGTGGGTATTTAAAAGATCAAGAGCGATTAAGAAAAGGAAAGCTATTAAAGTGAAAAATTAAATTTACAAACATGGTGCTAGAAGCATGTTTTTTTTTTTTGGCAAGAGGACGAAGAAAAGAGGATTTTGGGTTTCGAAGAGTTAATTTGTGATTCCATTTGCATTGTTTATAAAATTTTCCGTTTAATGAAAAAAGTATTCCCTTTTGCCCCTTCGTCCGAAGAGTATCCTGAACGAATTTCTTAAGCCTTTTTGATATATGAATAATTGGCAAGAGTGGGAAAGGAAAGGAAAACGAAGAAAAATTTTTCTCTACACCTCGATAAGCCATTGTCCTCTAGCCCTGAATGGATAACAGGAAACAACCCACAATCGACCGATGGGAATTTTTGAGGTAAAAAAGAATCTTAAGTCCAAGAAAGGATAGTAACCTGGCCTTCAAGCCAATTTATAAAACAATTACAGTCCACTTTTGTTTATCGGTCCAGTAATCCTTGAACCGTTCCTTAATTTAGATCCCCCAGCCAGTCCCACTTCAATTAATATTTTGCCCCATAGAAGCATATGCAAATGCCCCCCAATTCGGCCCGATCCGAATTGGCAGATAATTAAAAAATAATTGCTATAATTAGCATTCGATTAATAGTGTTTTTGGAAGAGAAAGTTTTAATTAAGATAGTGGGAAATAATAATAATGGTGGTCCAAATTTGTTCCGAAGGAAGGTTCGAAGGGGTTGGTGTATTTAAATGTAGAGAGAATAGGTAACTAGTGGTTGGGGGAAACAAATAGGTCATAGTTGGTGTTTTGTCCAAGAATCGGTTTTGTGGACGAATCCAGACATGTGGTTGTAAGGTCAAATTTGGAATCAGTTGCTCCCAAGGATTCATTTGGAGAATTACTGAAAATGATTTTCGTCCCTCAACTAATCCTATAAGTATAGATAACTCCAACCAATTTTCGCAAGTTTTTTGGTTGGTTAACAAATTTGAAAAAATCCCTAAGAATAGAAGGAATCCTCAAAGTAATTGGATGAGAAAAAGAATTGTAAACAAAAAGTCCCCCCGTGGAAAAGTTAAGTAAAGGTAATTTCAAAAAAGGAAAATAAAAAATCTGTTCTTGTTAGGAGAACAGTAAAGCAGAAAAAGCATAAAATAAATATAATAATTTAAAGAAAAGGAAGAAAAAAGATTTAAAAGCCAAAAGAAAACCCTTCAAGTTAGGAGAATTACCGAGAAATAAACCAGTGAACCGTGTTTGTATGGAAAATGTTTTTTATATTTTATCAAAGGAAAAATAATTATTTTCCCACCTTCCAAACCCGGAAATTAATAAAATATAAATTCATAGTTTGGATAAATATTAACGAGTTTGAAGGATTTGAATGCTATAGTTAGTGACTGAGTAGAATGCCTCAAAATATTAAGTTTTGAGTTAATAGAGGGCCAAGGGGAGTAATTCATGGATGCATATTGTTTGAGTAAATAGCTTGTATATTGGATGGTTTGTAAAGTCTTTGGTTCCCGCCATTTTCTGTTCTCCTTCTATCAATGATCACGCATTCACGCACACGCCCACACCGCAATCAACAAAAAAAAAAAAAAAAAAAAAAAAGAAAGAACAAGAAAACTATATGAAACATAAACCAAAAGGAGGAAATTGAAGAAATTATTCGTAATATAGAAAACCTAAATTTTTTTTTAAACATAAAACTGTAAACTTTACTGCAAATAATTTTAAAATATGAAATATCAACAGAAAATTGTTTTTTTTTAACACACTTCAACATAAGAACGCTACAAATTAAATTTTCAACACGTCCATAAAAAAAAAAAAAAAAAATACTTATTGATTCAAAGCTAAAAAGAAGATAAATCTGTAATAGAATTTAATAAAATTATTGGCTTGGTCCAAAATAGTAAAATTTTTGGCGCCTAAAGACTCCCAAGTTGGGGAAGAACCCTCGCCTAAAATCTATTTAATAAGGAAATCGGAGGAAAAAAAAAACATTAACTTAATTTTTTGAGCTAGCTATCCTTATATGCGAAACTAGAATTTAATATTGAAAAAATCTTAAAAAGTTTCTCAATAAAATTTTTTTTCAAACTTTCAAAAAGAAGAAGTTATCGGCCATTTTTTTTAACCGAGACCGAGTACCAATATCAAAAATTAACCTGATACTACCCGATAACCGATAGTCCTTAATTCGGTTAACATTCCCCTAATATAAATATTATTATATATAAATATTATAATTAATATATTTATAAATAATATAATATTATATAATATAGTATTCGTATATGTATCGTCTATAGACGAATATGAGTTGTTCACTCACGAACAGTTAGTGCTTTTCGCAATAAAAGCACTAAATAATTGTTTTAATGTTTTGCTCTTAAAAAAACATTCCCCTGTTGCAAATTTCACTCAATTTGGGAAAAAAAAATAACTTTTTAAAGAGGCCTTTTTGCTAACCGCCATTAGAATAACATTTAAAAGGAATCGTTAAAGAATAAATGTAGAAAAACAAATAACATTTTTGTACCATAAATCCTAATATTATGTAATTGAAAAATTTGCTCAGTTTCGTAAGATAGCCTGAAAATATTGAAAAGCAATTATAATAAGCAAAAACAAACCGTAAAGTTACAGATTTAACTAATAATAAACCATTTCGTGGAAAATTTGGGGTAAAATGCAGAAATACTTTAAAACAAGTTTTCTACTTTAATAACAAATAGCAACCCTTTTAAACAGCTTTTAAGGAGTTACTTCTTATTGTGACGCAAAGTAAAAGTAGACAATTTAAAGGTACCTTTCCGTCGGCTTGGTGGGAACCCCTCCTGTTTGGTAGAAAGGTAAAGTGGCAATCTGTTTTTAAATATGGTAAAAGGCGTAACACGTCCCCCGTTAAACAAACGGATATTTTGGGACTTATTCCCCACACAACTATGAAATATCTGAAGAAGACTTCCAGCTTCCCATCAAAGGGCCGGAACAATGAAACAAATGTTTTTTTTTTATGTAAACTAACAAATTGAAAAAACAAAAAGCCCATAGGTGAAAATAGCCCGCTTCTTGTCCTCCCTCTGCCCCGTAGATACCGTTAATGACAGTGGGGTGGGAAAAAGCAGGCCAATCCCCACAATGTTTTTGGAAAAAATTGGCCATTGTTCCCGGTCCGAAAAAATAAAAGAAAACTTTACAATTAACAAATGGGGGAAAAATTAAAAAGAAAACAGAAAACATATAGAAACAGTCATGTTGGGGTCTGGTTTTCAGAAAACCCAAAGAGAAGATGGAAAAACGACCTAGATAAAATCTGTTTTTTGATAATTGCGCAATGCCAAATGCCCCCTTTGAACATGAAATACAGATAGACGAAGATAGGTTGGCGTTTTTTTTTTTGATGGCCTCCACGGGAAAAAGACCAGGCCCAAATGGTTGGAAGTTAGAAATATAAAACGTTATTACGGATAAGAAAAAAGAAATTGCCGGGCCAGAAAGAGAGGGAGGTATTTGGCCTTGTTTAAAAGAGCAGAGGGAAAAGCAGCCAATGTTTTTGAATGTAAGCCTCGTTGTTCCAAAAAGTTTTTAAAAGCACATAGGGTAGAATAACAATATCGCTTCCCAATCATCAAAGATATGAAGAAATATGTTTGTTAAAAGATACCTCATCAGGCCCCCATCAACGTCGAAGAGGGAAGAAAAATAAACGTAATATCACAATAAGCCCAAAAACGAAATGGAAAACTTAATGGAACACATCCCATGCTTTGCAGCTTCTTGATGGCCTATCTAAAAATAAGTTTTGGAACAGATCCCCTTGCCCTTTCCAACAAATCTTTGAAACCCAGCAGTTAGAAGCCTCCTTGTTTCCCCACAAATCTGTGAAAAAAATATAGAATCAGCTTTATTTTCCAATTATAAAGAAAGAAGCCAAGAACAAGCAAGAAAAATCTAGCCCAAAAAAACAGGTGAAGTAAAATGGCCAGCAAAAAAACCTTGCTTGAAGGAATTTTTTCAAAACAAATTGTCCTCTGCAAATACAATTTTGGAAATGGCAAAAATTTAATGGGGGAAAGATATTAACCGTCCCATGAAAAAAAAATAATCCCGAACGTACTGCCCCATTCCCTAATTTTTCCTGGGAACTAAGGTGTCCCATAACCTTTTTGGGCGTTTTCGAAGTCTTTACCCGTGGAAACAGGGTAATAAATTAAATTGCAAAAAGATCTTGTTATATCAAATAAAGGTTAAAATTTTGCAAATGAAGATACATATCCTTTAAGCATAAAGTTCCAAGTGGCATGGTCCCCCTTTGAAACACAACTTCCCAGCCAACACAAGGTAAATTAAAGGAAAGTGGTCCCTGGTTTAGGTTTTACTAGAGCCAAAAAGAATGGGTTAAACAACATGCTGGGTGGGGGCCTTACCTAGTTCGTTGCACGTTCTTTAGAATTTAAAAACAAAATTTGGGAAGCAGCTGCTGTTTTCCTGTCTCTTTTTGGCCCTGCTTTCCCCTCTTGGGAAACCTGCTTACTTCCTTTTTTTTTAAGAAGGATTTTTTTAAATTGTGGTGTGGGTGGGAAAAAATTGATTACCGACAAAGTTAACCCAAACAACCGCAAGAACCCCTGTTTCCATCAAAGAAAGAAAATTAACCGTAGCTGGTTGAAAATATTCGTTACAATTTTTGGTTTTTGAAAAAGCGCCAACTTTCCCAAGAAACACCCACACTCGTATGAATTACAAGGAATTTTCTTATATTGATTATAGAAATAAGTACATGATTTAAATGGGTAACCACTCCCCCGACAAATCAGGAAATCCAGATTTTAAAGGTCCCGCGAGTGTAGGAGAAGGCAAATTAGTACGAAAAATCCTAGTTTTCACATTTTAAATTAAGAAATGAATGTTTTTAAAAGAAACCCAAGTTTAAAGCCTGACTTTCAAGAAAAGAAAGAGGAACTGGCGGTGATATTTTCCCTGGGTTTTTTTTAACAAATAATATATTAATAAGTCGTGGGGTTTTTCCCACGCAATTATTCTATTCATTTTTGGAATTCTCAACGTTTAAGGAAATTTTTTGGGGATTCTTCCCTTACAAAGGCTTGCAAAAAGTTTACAAGGAGATGATATCATTGGCAAGTGGCCCCTTTGCCTCTTTTAAATAGTTTTGGAAGTCATTTTCTGGTGTAAGCTAACCTTCTTCTGGAAGGAACTTTTTTTGCTTTCTGCCATTTTTTGATTTCAGAAGGTTTTAGCTTTGAGACCAAAATCCCAAAATGAGCAATGCCTTCTTTAAAGAAAATATTCCAGACCGGAAAAAAGAGCAACCAAAAATCCTGAATCAGTATCCCAAAAACCATTTGCAAAGAGCAAAAGATAAGCGTTTGTTAAAAACTATTTCTTTGAACATTGGATGTATTTTGTTAAATATTTATAGGGAATGTATAATAGAAGAAGGTGGAAAAATGATGAAACGAGAAAGGCTATAAATTGAAAAAGCCAAAGCCCGAAATCGTAAAAAGAAGCCCCTTAAAAGGTTTGGGTAAAGAAATAAAACTGCAGAGAGGGTGTGCGGCTAATAAAAAGAATCAACAAAACGATAACCAAATGGAAATGAAGAGCAATAAGAAAAACAGTACCCTCCCTAACAAAGTTTTTTATTACCATCATTACAGGAAAATCTATTGCCCGACAAAAAAAACAAGAAAACCATACTCACCCTTACATCATAGGGAACAATATATAATAATAAACAGAATGAAAACCCTTGTTATTGGTTGGGTTTTTTATTAAATATGCCTCATGGGGGAAACCTTCCCACTTTTAAAAGTTTAAAGCGCTATTAAAATAAATCGTCCTTTGTAACTCAATTGGTAGTGGGGTTGAAAATCAAAGCGAACAATATAATTTTCGAACCTTTGGGTAAAGCGAAAACCTCTAAGGGTTTTAAATTCAATCACCTAATAACAATTTTTGCACTCCAATGTTTTTGTTTTTTTTTACATATAAAACAAAAATTTTGGCGATAGATGAGTTTTTGGAAAAACTAAAAAAAATTTTTTTAATCCCTAAACAAATTTTGCCATCAGTCCCACTAATATTATATATATATATATAAAATTAATTATATATAATATATAATTATATAATATATTTTATATATATAATATTAATATTATAAAATATATAATTATATATAAATTAATATAATATATATATTTATATTATATAATTATATATATTAATTATATAATATATATAATAAATATATAATATAATATATATTAATATAATAAAATATTATATATATATATATTATATATATATATATATATATATTATAATAAATAATATATATATTATATAATATAATATATATTATAATATAAATAATATAAATAATATAATTATATATTATATATATAAATATTATATATATATATATTATATAAATATATATAAATAATAAATATAAATATATAATATTATATACTTATAAATAGCTCAAAATTTTCCTTTTTTTTAACACATTAAAATTTGGTAAATAAAAATAAGTAACATTTCCATTAAATACTTTTCCTTTAATTATATATATACCGAAATTTTATATATATATTTTATTAATATATATATATATATATATATTATATTAATATATATATAATTAATATTTTATAAATAATTATATTATTATATTATATAATAAATATATATAATAAATATAAATGTTAATATCTAATAAAAAATCTTCTTATAATTTTTAAAACTTAAACCTTTTCCCTTTAAACTTTTTGAAAATATTGGCTGAATTTTTGGTTTGGTGGAAGGAAAAACGTTTTCAACCAAAGTAATTTGGGCGATAAATTTTAAAAGTTTTCTCTGTATATTCACTATTTCCATGACATTCTGAAAAGGAAAATATTATTTTACATGGAATATAACAAATTTGAAAGGAAAGAAACTGGGGAAAAAAAAGTAGAGCCAATTTTTTTTTTTTTTTTGGGGGCCCTAAAGTAACTTGTTAATGTTTTTTTGGGGAATTTTAGCCTTTTGGTTCACTTTTTTCCAAACCAATTAAGGAAATTCCTTCTTTTTTCCTATATTTTAAAAGTTAAAAAAACTCTGCTATTTTCTGTGTAAAAAAAAATTCGAAGGTTTCTTTTTAAAAGAATTTTGGACCTACGAGAGGTGGTGCAAGTTTTTTTTTCCACCCTTTTTTTTTCCCTTTTTTTGCTACAAAGCCTTTAACTAGGTCTACTAAAACTTTATTTCTTCAAACTTAATTAAAACTAAGAAATATTTCTTTGTGCAGTAATTATTTCCCCGCTTAATGGGTCCTGAATGATTTGAAGGGTACTTTGGCCAAAAAATCTAAAGTTTAATTGTAAAGAAAAATAATGCCCTCGTTTTTTTCCCCTGAAAATAACTCCAATCCGCCTTTGAACCTTCTGTTTTAAACTGCCTACTACATTATAAAACATTTGTAAACAGAATTACCTTTGTCAAATTCATTCAAACATTCCATTTTTCTTTGTAATGAATTATATTATTTTATTAAGTCATAAAATCAAGTTTTTGTATTCAGAGCTTCTCTTATACATAAACTTTCATATAAACTCGATCACCGATTTTGTATTCTATATTTAATTAAATGACATTTCTCTTATTTTTTATTCATAAATCCTAACTCTCCTTATGCCTTTTAAAGTCTGAACCTTGCTGTCATCCTCAGAGTTTTGAGAATTAATGATTTTGAGAGCTCAAATAAGTAGAATAATTGATTGATGATTCGCTTCATTTTGCCTTTAATAGTTTTTCCGTTACCAATCTTCGGGCTCTAGTTACCCAAACCTCTTTAAATATTACAAGTATTTTGCCATTTATTAGCATTTAGCAGTCAAAGCTAAAATGATTGATTGGGGTTTTTCCCTATTAATATAAACTTTGCCAGAGGTTTCTTTTTTTTCCCAAAACATTCAATTTTCCTTTCCTAAATCAAATTGTGCCTATTCCCCACCTTGGGTTTATTAACATTCTTTTGAAATTGGCAATAAAAGTGGGGGCCCTTTTGCCAGATGGTGGAATCCAAGTTCCCTTTTGTATTCTTTTAAAGGTTTCCATTTACCAAGCTTTTTAAAACTTAAGAAATGAATTTGAAATGTTATATAAAAATCCCTAACAAATTTTTTTTTTTTATTAAATCACACTGTTTTCCTTTGAAGAAATAAGGCATCCCTTAATAAATTGGAAAGGTTTTTAAAATGAAAATAAAAACAAGAAAAAAAACCTTTTTGGTTGTATCCTGCCCCCTAATATCCAGTTCAGTTTTCTTCCATATATAGGTTTACTGTGCATTTTTCCAAAAATTGGTAATTAAATGTTAGGGATTTCCCCCCCCATTTATTCCCTTTCATCCGAAATTTTCCCCAAAATTAATAGTAACTGTTATTTCTATCGAATAAAAGAGGATTTATTAAAAGCTGAAGTTTCTTTAATGTCGTCAATAATAAATGAGCCTAAATATATACTTCAAGTGAAAGAGTGTAAAGTATGTTCATTTGACAAGATAATTTTATTGAATATATATATTTTTTTACGTGTGACCTACCTTGCGTAGGTAAATTGAAAAATAATCTAAGGAGGATTAACTTTGTCTCAAATGATTGACGTTACCTGTTAACTTATAATTACAGTTAGGTAATGTTTTCTTTAAATACAGTTTAAAAGGCAAGTAAAAAATTAATACATCATCTGTAATATTTGAGTATAAGGTTTTAGAGAAAATTTGTCTTTTTCCAAATTCTTAACTGTGATGCCAGGTTGGATGCTGCTCAAAAGGATGGATTCATGGGTTTTGCTTTTAAATATAATGAATTTTCATTTCAAATGAAACTCATTTTATGGTATTTTATTTACGGCTTAACTATATGCAATGTACAAATTATAGTTCTCTTAAATATTTATAACAAAAATTTCATAAAAAGGTTTGTTATTTTTACAAAAGAGGAAAAACAAATTATCAATAATAATAGAGAAATTTTATCAACTCGTTATGTGAAATTAAATTCATGAATTAATTTCTGTGCTGAGTTTTAGACAAATATATTATATTTGGATTCCAGGACATGTGGAAATAACACTGCTTGATGAAGGGAGTACTGTAGAACAGGATTATTCAGTTTTGGATACATGCAACTTTAGAGTTTTCAAATAATGAATTTAATAATAATAAAGAATTGCATTCAATGGCGAAATAGTTCAAATCAGTATAATAGTTTTTTTTTTTTGTCAGTTGTTAGGCCTCAGCCTCTGATTAAAGATTTGTCTAATATGTATGGGAATGGTAAGAGAGTTTAACCTCAGCCTCTGATTCAAGATTGGTCTAATATGTATGGGTATAGTACGAGAACAAAATGATTTTGGTTTAATATATATGGGCATGGTATGCGATCAAAGTGATTCAGTTAGGCATTCAATGTCCTTTATTTGCAGTTATTCGACTCTTCGAAGAAACCCCAATCAACTGTCATAAATAACTATTCAACAAGAATTACTGTCAAATATATTTATATTGATTGTTCTACGTATTTATGATCACTAGAGAAATTTTTTAACATGTTTTAATATTTCTTTGACTTTTAATTTATAAAATACTCGTATTATTTCTTGAATCTTTTTTTCCTGAATTTTTTCATTTTGACTTTCTTAAAAAGTTAATTTAATTGATATCCTTGCATAACATATTCCTGTATGTGTAAAAGGATAAAATTTCCGCACCAGTCATGCAGGTTGTTATATGTCAATGCCCATCAGTTAAATGCACGTAAAATTTAAATAAGGATGCAGGTATAATATTAACAAAGAAATTTTTTTAACTTTTTTTTTTTATTTTAAGCAAGAAAATCCTTAAATATAATTTCAAACACTTGTTAATTATTGCTGGACTCGGCTAAATTTGACCGAATCCGATTCCGCAAAAACTGGCCGAGTCCCAGAGTACGGAGCTCGGACTCTGCACATCACTAAATATATATATATATATATATATATATAAAATTTAGTATGCACATTCATACGTATAGTTCAAATATATAATACAATAATATATAGACTATAAATATAACTATATAAATGACTAATACTATACATTTTACCGCTATTAATATAATATATATAAATATATAAAAATATAATATATATAGTATATATAATAATTATATATACTAATCTTACAAATACCACCTAACGTATCCATATATATATAATAAGTATATTATAATAATTATATAATATAGTATAGCCTACGAAATTTATCATTATAATTCCCATAGAATATACTACATAGGGCTTATATATGACTATCTAGCTGTATACTAATACAATAGGTAGATATATATATATATATATAGTAATATACGGAAATATTATTTTATAGTACTAATATATATATATATATAATAATATATATAATATATATATAAGTTTTAAAACGTTTATATGCACATATTTTTCTGTGATTTTTTATGTTTTTCATTATATATGTTTTTCAAGATTAAATTTTTTTTCTAGTATTTAAAGCTAATTTCTTAGTACATAGTCTGGAATGATTTTAGGTAATATAATCCTTACTATATGAATGAATGGTTAACTGAACAAGCATGACAGCTTACGTAATGAGTTTAGAAATATTCTTTAAAAGGCATTATTCAAAGCTACAAAAAAGGATGTTTGAGAATAAGAACTGATGTCCAGTCGTGCAAAACCCGTTGTGAATAACAAGAAATTTTCCTCAACATTATAATACTATATAATAGTAATAAATAATATATATAATACTTATATATATACTAAATATAATATATACTATATATATATAAAATATAATATAATATATATATATTATATATATATATATATACTAGATGATATAAATAAACTATATATACTATATATATATATAATATATATATAATATATATATAAATATATAAAATATATATAGTATATATATATATAATAAAAATATATATAATATATATTATAATATATATATATATATATACCTAATAAAAATAAATATAATATAATATAAATATATATATAATATAATATATATATATATTATATAGATATATAAATATATATATATATAAATATATAACTATATATATTACCAGTAGGTATATTTTCAATATATACTTATATATATAATCGCATACCTACTATACTTACGTAATACCCCTAAACTAGTAATATGGCACTGTATGTACTGCTATGCTACATCATGTGCACCGCTAATATTAGGTATGACACTGCTATGCGCCTACACGCGTACTGACAAGTATGTAATGAACTTATGTATGCTTTTGAGTCGGTATGATGTCAGTATCATGTGTTACAAAGTCCTAGAATGTAATATATACGTAATATAAATATATATAATATATATATAATTAATATATTTATATTATATATATAATATATATATTATATTTATATATATATATATAATTATATATATTAATTGTAATATTATATTAATATATTATTAATTATATATATATATATTTAATATGTATTAATATAAAAATAATTGACGAATTGGTTACTCGAGGTAAAGGACGCACCTTAAAATATATGAAACTATGAGAAGTAAAAGAGCGAAAAAAAGAGAGTTTAGTTAAAGAAATAATAAGAAGGAAAAATAATGAGAGATAGATGGTCTTAGAGATCTTGAATTATTCAAGAAGAGGAGAAGGAAAGAGAGAGGAGATATAGATAGATAGAGAGAATAAGAAGAGAAGAGAGTGAAGGAGGAAGGAAGGGAGAGAGAGAGAGAGAGTGACGTAAAAGAGAGGAAGAGAGAGAGATATAATATAATAAGGAGAGGAGAGATATGAGAAGAGAGATAGGATAGTATAGAAGAGTAAGAGAGAGAGAGAAATGAAGAAGCTATGTTTCTTTCAGAGACAATCTTTCTTCCAGGGTGGCTTATAACAGAGATTTTGGAGGGGGGGTATTGAGTCAACATAGTATAACTAATTATAAAATATATAATAAGAGAAATAATATTCTTGTCACTTGTCCAGCTTAATCTTAAGTAGCTTATTAGACTGTCTTAACGCAGAGATCATTATAGCCATATTGTAAAATAGCTTGCAAATATAATTAATAGATAATTATCTAGATAATCAGTTTGGAAGTTAGATAATAATAAGAATAAATAACGGCTATTGCTTATAATAGTGGATTTATATAATAAAATATATAGATGAATTAAAATTATGACTTTATAATAATAAATCTTTAATCTTGTAAAAATATATAAAATATATATTAATAACTATATATATATACTTAATATTTAATATATTTAATATAATAATATAGTATATGTATATTAATTATATAATATATAATTATATATAATATATTTAATATATTATATTAATATTTAATAGTATATATATATAATATTTATATACGTAGATATTAGTAGTATGTGTTAGTATATATGTTAATTGTATATATGATGTAGTATGTATATATTATGGTAATTTATATATTAATGTTAAATGTTATATTATTATATGTATAATAATTTATATAATATATATATAAATATATATGTTAAATATAATAATATATTGATTTATTATATATATTATTATATTATTATAATATATTAATATATTAATAATATATAATATATATATATAATATAAAAATATATATTAATATATAAATATTATTATTTATATATATATATAATATATTAAATTTAATATATATTATATATATGATATATTTATAACACTTCTATAGGCCGTATCCCCGACGTTTAGACTTAGTAAGTTAGGGAGTATAAAAGAAAGGAAATGATTTAAAAGGAATCGATATATCGACGTAGTTTTTCTTCTTTCGTCGCATTACATGATCTACTGTGTTTTTTAGTAAAACCCTAGGTTAGGAATTTTTCTACAGACCCCTCGTAATGGCTTGATCAGGTCATATTACAATGCATTTAAGGAGTTTCTGACAGCATTCTTAATTTTTTGCTATACTTATTGTAATATCGGTATCATTATACATGAAACTGATATATATCTTTTAAACCTAGAGGCTATACGTTACGAGAGAAGACAGATAAGATTTCACAGAGCTTTTGTAAATCGCCGCAATATCCACGTCCGCTTCCAATATTTTTCGAACAAGGGGAGGTATCATCTGACTTTAAAATATTTCGCTTGTCGGCATGGAATTATAAAAAAATAAAGATTTCAGGATTCAAGCTAGTACATCCTTCGCTCACAATGAAAGCATAAATTAGAGCTTTAATTTTCTAACTATTCAATTACCGTATAATATTGTATAGATGACTCAAACGTCTCAATGCGAATAGGAAATTATCTATATATCAATTGATTTATCGTTGTAACCTTATCTTCAAATTTCTTCAGGATTACAAGTATCGCAAGTAGATTTTTCACACCTTTTAAATGCTTTTTTCTTTTTACTTCTACTTCACAGCAATCATGCAGCACTTTAAATTGACAACTCCTACATTATTCACACCGAAACGTTTTTTTTGTTAAGATCACTAGATTGACGTTTATCCACACGATTTGCATATATTTTGCAGGATGCAATTTTTTTGTTGTCGAAAAGTCAATTTTAATGATTTTAAATCAGACTAAAGAATAACAAAAAGGTAACAAAGAAACATTTCATTTCTGATTTTCAGCAAAGGTGCCACCCACCTGCAAGTGAATTGCAATGGTTAGTCTCTTATTGGATTCATTGATTATGCTTCACAGCCATTCAATAAATTGACTTAAGCTCCTGGATGACGCAATTCACTATTTCTTTATAATGAAAGTAACCATCTCTAATCAATGCTTCATGGAATCTTGGAGATTGGAATATCATTTGATTAGTATGAATACATGCAAAATAGTTTTCTTTTTTGGCGAGCTTGCTAAACAGTTTGTAATTGTCTTTCAAATAATATATAAAAAAACTTTTGACTCTTTCTGATTTTATCCTGCGAGGAAGGCTGCTGCGGGACAAGATTATATGTTTTTTACGTTTAAATAGAGAGTTTTCTTATGTTGCCTCTTCTGAAGCCTTTTTACTACCTCAATTTACCAGCTATAATTAGAGCTACCAATTACAATTCTAAAAAGTAATTGTGTTCTATAAATATGTAAATACAACCATGTAAGATAGTATTGCAATACTTCTGTCTTTTCCATGGTATATATTATAATACAATATGACTAAAGAAACGTTCTCGAGATTTTATCGATCCTAATCTACTCTAAACATGTTTTTTTATCAATTGTATTTGTTGTTGTATTCAATTTATAATCCTTCATAACTTTTCGACTCAAACATAACAGAATTCAACCAGCTAGTTACCTTGCTGCACTATATTTGATAATTTCGAACCTACACTCTGATCTTTTACACCATGTTTTTTAAATAATCATCATTTTCATTTGTCCAAAAATACTTATCATCAAAATTCAAAATTCGAAATTTTTTATTAGTGTAGTTCTTCTCCATTTTATCCAAAAAACAAACCCTCACGCAAGTATTTTAAACCTGTTCTATTTAGTTCTCTATGCTACATTTCTAACTTCTGATATATATTTGAAACAGTTTTGAGTGAGTGAATACGGTTCTCATTAGACCGTGTCTCCTGAGAGGTTGTTCTCATTGATGTACACTATTTGAGTGTGAGTACTCAAGATGTGTTACATGCTTCTTTAATTTTCCCATTTTTATCCTAAAAGCTTTTTTTGAAAGTATTGTGAATGGATACTGTAGTATATGAATACCCCCTCCCCTCCACACTTGTATTTGATAGAACATTATGCATATTTTTCATAAAGTTTGCACAGTTTATGCAAAATGGATCTTCTTTTTACTCCCCGTATTTTTGCCAGTCAAATATATTTCTTGTCCCAAAACAGTCGTTTTTGATTTATAGTAATAACGATTGTGTGGTTGTTACATAAGACACAATTGGATTTATTAATATATGAGACTGCGCTTAGATCCTGTCAACATTTTATTTTCAGACATCTTTAATGTCACGTAGGTCTTTAAATTTTTGTGAAAATTGATACTTTATGCGGCGTTATCCTCTTTCAAGTTTTTTACTAAGGGTTCTGCTGCTATATACTATATAGGTGGTAAATAACTAGATATAATAATTCATATTCATATTATTTATTATAGTTAAAGAAATATTAAAAAAAGTCAATAATAAATAATATTTCAATAATTGATGATAAGAAAACTAATAAAGTTGGGATTTATTGAAAAATAAGAAAAAGTTGAGAGAAAACTTAAAATATTAGAAACTTAATAATAAAAAATAAAGTAATATGGACTATATTATTGTTATTATATTAATATATATTATTTCATATGATAATAAACTAATATAATATTAATATAAATAGCAGCTAGTATAATATCATGTCCGATTAAAAAATCCAGGCTATATATATTTTTTTTTAACTAAGATAAATGATACTTTTAAATTCAATAGATTCTTTTTATTAATATTCTTTTATTATTGTTTTTGTCTTTTTTTTTGGTTCTTGTTTTCTTTTTACTTTTTTTGAAAGATTGAAGCCATTTTTAGCCCCAATAAGAGAAATTTTCTTTCTTTCTTTCTGGAAAAACTACCCTTGCTCAGCTCTTTTGCTCGTTTGAGGTAAATTATACACTGTTATGAGCACTGCTGCAAGCGATGAATCTTGACTACATTAATTTTTAAAATAAAGCTGATAGGTCACTTTTATTTTTTACCTATTTTATATATTATAATTATATTAATTATATTATATATATAATATAGTAGATTATATTATAATATATTATAATTAAAATATATAATTATTATATATTATTATTATTATATATATATATATATATTAATTATGAGAATTATTGAGAAAAATTAAAATATAATAAAAGTATATATATATACTAAGCACACTCCTATGACTAATAGGACCATTTCCGAAAGAAATTTCTATATATAGCAAATACCCAGTTATCTCAGAGTCAGAAATTAACTAACTTGCTATTATTTATGGCCAGTAGTCTAGCATTGTGTTTACCATGCCATTGTCTGCTTAATGGTATATTAGTTATCGACTATGATATAATGTAAGATTAACATACTTTTTATGTTTATTTGTTTATTTTGTTAATTTACGGCAAAAATAAGAACATGAGAGAAGAAGTAGAGATAGAGAGAGAGATGAAGACGAGATGAGAGAGGAGAGAAGAGAAGAGAGATGAGAGAAGAAGAAAGAGAGAGGGAAGGATAGAGAGAGAGAGATGATATTAGAGAGCGAGAGAGAGCAGACAAAAGTGCCTCTGCTTGTGATTGCGTGTTATACTTTAGGGTAATTTAACTACGAAAAAATATAAAAAATATTTACAAAAATACATAAATAAGCATCTGGTAACATTTTAATTAGTATATTTGATAAGAATACGAGTTGGATGTTATGAGCATTAACACACCATTCTATTTCCAAACGGCCACATTCTTTCTGGTCAATCTTAATGCAATAATTAATTTAAATAACTTGCGTAAACGAAGGAATTATTCAAATATGAAGCTTCCCAGATAAGTCTTACGTTTCGTGGGGTAGGCAAAATCATATATAAAATAAAAAACTATCAGATATTTTAAGTTTCTTTCACATATATATCATATTAAATTCTCAAAAAATATATTAACATTTCTAAACACAATAAAAACACAATAATCAATCAAGAAACAACCAAACATGGAACTCGAAAGAATAAAAGAAGAGTCTAGAATAAGAAATAAAGTTAATATAATGTATATAATGAAATTAACAAAAAACTTTTAGTATAAATATTATGATATAATTAATATTATTTATATAATAGTAATTTGCAAATTATTAAATCGATGAGATATATATAGCTAATATAGTAGGTTTAGTATCTATTTGTTTTATTAATTAATTTAACACTTTCCGATGTTTACACATCACTGATATAATACACATAAATAATTAGATCTTGTAGTAAAAATCAGTAAAATGAGAAGCTTAATTAAATATTAAATATATATATTAATAATATATATATAATAATATATTATAATATTAAAATATGTATTAATATATTTTGTGTTTCTATCTAAAATATATTATTATAATATAATATTATAAATATAATAGATTTATATATAAATATAAATATGATTATTAAATAATAATAATATAATTATAATAATATAGATATATATAAAATATATATATATATATATATATATAGTTAATATTATATAATATATATATATATATATTATAATATATATAATATATTATTGTGTTATATGTTGTTAATTTAGGGCCAAGGCGAGTAGTAACTATAAAAAGTAAAGCATAAAAACAGGTACAAGGACTAAATTTTCCTAGTCATGAAGAAGGAGTAAATTTTTATTTGAACCCCAGGATAGTAATAAAAAAAAATAAATAAAAAAAATAAATAACAGCTTTTTAAATAATTATAAAAATTGGTTTATAAATTTTTTATTATAAAAAAAATGTTGCAAGTTTTATTGATAGAATCAAAAGATGTACGCGCTAACTCCCGTAGAAGTGATAGACGGAACAGTGCCAAATGTTGATTTTTTTTTTTTTACTATTAGATACTACGAATACCCTTCAGAAAACAAAGATACGATTGATATGAAGTCGGGAGGAGTTTCTGGTCCATACTGAGGAGACGACGGGATACTTTACGTCCCCCCCTGTCGCTCTAACGGCGCTTCGTAATCCCTCTAAAAAGGTAATATATAAAAAAGAAAAAATAATTATTTTCTCCAAAGCGCGTAAAATAAAAAGGTATTTGGCTAACTTTTCTACTCGAAAGAGCATAATGCAAGCGTATTTGTCAAGTTCCATTTTTAGAGTGCACTGAGAATATGCTTGATTACTTATATTAATCATGGAGAGTTATAGAGATAAAATTAGAGATAAATAATTTGTTTTTTTAAGTTACCCATTTACATTAAAATTTCCTTCATCAGTGAATATCGCTAAAATTTTATTTTATTTTTTCTCTTTGGTGATTAAATACGCTCTATGTTTTCTAAGTAACAAAATAGCCTGAACCTTTTGCAGGAGAATGGGCTTGCTGATGTTCTTTCCCAAGTAAGTCCCAGTATAATTAATATATATTATATATTAGATATTATATATTTTTATAATAGTTATGTGAAAAAGAACAATTGACATGATGTTTCATTTAAGATTGATAAAGTGGCAATATAACTAATATGATATTATAATATTAAATTAAAGAAAGATAATAATATATAGATTAGATGATATATATATATATATTATAAATATATATAATATAATATACATATATTAATATATTATCAATAGTATATATTATATAATGTATAAATTAAAATATAATTATATATTATATTAATATAATATTTACATATAATTTAATATATAATATATACAAGATATATATATATATTATTATTTATATATATATGAATATATATATTAATATTATAAATATATATATAAATAATAATTATAATATATAAGTATATTTAATATATAATATATATAATTAATTATATGATAATAGTTATATAATTATATGTTATTAATTATTAATATATATATTATATATTAATAATCTTTAATTATAATTATATAATGATATTATATAAAATTAATATTATAGTATATAATATATATATATAATATAATATTAGATATTAGTATAAATAATATAAATGATAAGATATTTACTCTTGGACTGAGTAAGTAAGTTATTCTATAGCTTATTATGTTGTAACTATAAATAGGTTATAATTAATTACTATATAGTATATATAATATAATAATTTTTTCAATTTATGAATTATTAATATTGATGAATTTAAAATATAAAATTACAAGTATGCAAAAACTGAAGTATATATGGGCTTCATGGTAGGTTTAACAAATAATACATATAATAATCAGTTATACGCGTCCCATCAGAATTACATGTTACTATAATGTTCTCAATTTTTAATTAATGATTAAATATTATTATATTAATTAATAATATAATTAGTTAGATATTACTGTTAAAAATTCAAGTATAGAGTTCATAGTGAAATATATGTTTCTTAATATATTATTAAAGATATAATATATTAATTATTAAATATTAATATATATGAATAATATATAGTATTAATGGTTGTGTGAGTGAGGTGTGTTGTAGGATGTTGTGTAGTGTGCGCGCGTAGTGGACCATTTGAACATTTATTGTATTATAACATTGTAACATTATTGTTTGTAAAACTTTCCTTTATTAGTGTAAATGAAAATTAGCTATATATCTCATAAATTTTTAATAAATTAACAAATAAAGAGTATTAAATATATTACCGAATTTTTTAATTACCCTATATATAGATTATTTAATAACTCCTATTTATTGATATATATTGAAATAAAATTAATAATTACGCCACGATCTAATTTTATCTTATGTTATGTTCGATTTAAGTAAATTGTCTTTGATTTATTGTTATTGAATTCGTATTTACATATTTCTATTATAAAATATTAAATTAATTAATTAAATAATTATATAAAAAATTTAAAATTAAACAATTAATAAATATAATTATAAAAATAATAATTAATAATAAAAATAATAAATATATAATTAAATATATGAATTAAAACAATAAATTATTATGAATTAAACTACATATAAAATAAAATAACATAGTAATTCCGGCTACCTACTCGCGAAATAGTTCCGTTATCGTAATCCGGTTCATTGAAACAAGATAACTAAGTTGCCGTGTATTCCGTTGAGCTTTTAGCTTTGACATACATTTAAACTATACTTAGGTCAATTTATGGTTTCTGTGTATATTAAATGCAACATTCTTAATATTAAAAAGGATACCCTCATTTAAGCCATAGCCCCATGAAAAGGTTTTAATTTTTAAATTCCCAACCAACGACACAAAATTGCCCCAGCTACCTTCCTGTCAGTCACAACTTTCCTACTAACCCCTTTGCATCATCCGTTCCCTTTTCATCCAACATTATATGCTAATATTAAACTCAGACACTTGTTCCAGCTGCTCCCCATCTAACATAACTTAACACCAAGGACTTCCCTCACTCACAACCATAACCTTACTCTTATCTACGCTTTACTTTCAAACTACTCCCTTTAGACACCTTGCCCAATTCTCCACCATGTCCTCTCAAACTCTCTTCAAGATTCGCCACACAAAACCAAATCATCCGCAGTATATAAAGTAGGTAGGACACCCTCCACTCTCTTCCATTCTTCATCATTCTAACACCATCCCCTGCCACCTCCACCTCCACCTCTAATTCTTTCATAACCCCGTCCATATACAAATTGAATAATCAAGGAACATAAACACAATTCCTGCCTCACTCTCATTATTAAAGCCAATCAATTCAGCTCCATTTATTCCTTAACACGATTGACTATCGTCATCCATACTTTTAAGTGGCCATTCAGAAGCTTACCCATTCAATCACCTGATATACTAAACACCTCCAAAGAGCTTCCTATTGAATCCTATCAACCCCTGTTGCAAATTCATAATATTTCAATTGTAAATTTATTATCTTCTTCTCCCTCAATTTCTCAATCATTTGTTTCAGATGTAAAAATTTGATCTACACATCCTCTAACACTTCTAAACTCACCTCACGCTCTCTTTCGACCAAAATACCAGCATATATATTCCCTACAACACTCGATAAAAGCTAATTCCCCTATAATTGCTCATACAGTTACCTTATCCCCTTTACCCTTAATAAGGTACTATTGCTGCTCTCCTCCGAATCTCTCGGAACTATACCTCAATAACGCTTTGTTACCACAACTTCCAAATCCGAATCAATTCACCATCTCGCCATCGTTCTTGATCATTTCACCATAATTTCATCTATGCCTGGCAGATTTACCATTCTCAACTTTCTCACCTACCATTACCTCCTCCTTACTAATATCTCATCCACAAAATACCTATTCCTTCATGCACCCATCAAACCCACAACATCCACTATCACCTTCTTCATTTACTGCCAATGTATGCAGATTTTTTTCGAAGATAATAGTCTCCATAAAGAATGAATCACATGATAGCCTAATCGCACATACATAATACCAATATATCAAATAATAATAATAATAATATATTTAACTCATATCGACGCTCACATGCTTCCAGGTTGTGAATATGGTGTGTAGGGTGGCACGTGTAACTGAACCTGTAACATATTGGTTGACACGAGTGTGACTCTTTCTCTCCTTAAAGTAAGCGTAACGATACAGATTACATAGTTCGTCTTTCTTGATTAATAGTATAGGCTTTAAACTTATGAGATTATTAGATCAGTTTGCAAATATAATTTATCCTCCAATTATGAGACAAAAAATTTATTATGTCGATAGAAGGGCCAATTATTGAGTGTACACCCATCACTTATTCCAAATGCTATTGAATGCTTAAATATTTAACGATATGCCACTAAATCACTGAGATTAAGATTTAAATGTTATACTAAATAATATGATTAATCTATTCAGAATAGGATATTGAATGCATATACCGCAAGTTATATTGTAGTTAGAACATATTTTCTTTCAAGTAAATGAATATTATATATATCAATTGTCACTGAGTAAAAAAATAGAAGCGTGTTGTTAAATTAAGGATATTTTTCATTATTGTTTGAAACAAACCCAACTAACGACTATCCAGTAACTATTTATCCGCTCTCTTTGATCATATAGAAAAAGGAGATACCTAGCTTCCTGTTAAGGCGCAAGCATGGAAAATACGCACATTTTCGATATTTGAGTTGACGATATGGCTGACCTACTACTCACGGTAACGGTATATAATATAATATTACGGAATGATATATTTACAGGACGTTAACTATGAATAGTAGGTTAAACTATGATGAGCCGTCGTTACTTCACGTAAGTATAATACTGTAAGTATAAATACGGATTGACTATGCCCACCTCTGTAATATATATATATATTATATTAAATTAATATAATTATGTATATAAGATATGATATATATAAATAATTATATAATAATAAGATATTATATTATATATATATTTATATAGAATGATATTATATATATTTAATAATTAAGTAGATAATGTTAATAGATACTTCCTCTGGCCAAAAGTGGAAGATTACTTGAATATATCCCTATGTATATATATGGTTATCGAAGATTGGTTAAACGAACATTGTTAGCGCTCTCTGACAGACAGCTTACACTTACGCGATATCTGCAAAAGCGAGTCACATCGAGATACAGGAAAGAAGACATTAGGTGGTATCCGATTATCTCGGTAGACATACTCCTAGAGTGCGGAAGTTAAACGTCAAAGAATAAAAAAAGGACATATTCTTTAGACAGAGAATATTCATATGGATCCTCACACAAATAGATACAATAGCCTACGCGAGATAGAGAGATCTCTCACTATTGTTGCAATCGCTCTTCGCTAGATTTAATTTTTTAGTTACTGAGAATAGAAAGAGAAAAGTAAGAGAGTAAGATAAAGAACAATAAATAAAGTGATAGATATCATTGCTATTATTTTTTTTGTTTTTAGACGTAGTTCAGGGGTTATTTTAAGATATATTTAATATATTATTTGTAAAGGGTATTACACGGACAAATATGTGATAAGGCCTTCGAGACGCTGTATCAAAAAATCGGTGTGAAAGCGAACGTTGTTCACGACCACACGGCTAACAAGAAGGTGCTCGAGAGGAAACCGTACCTTCTTCTCACACACGAATACTCCATGAGAGATCCCCCATAAGTCCAGGAGGAAACGTATCCGTGGAGTATCTCTCACAGAGGGTGGGAGATGTCGTCACCCCCATAAGTTAGCGGCTTTCGACCGAAAGGACCCCGTGCCGCCCTCGAGTGCAAGAATGTTGGCAGACGCCTTATCTGTGTTCTTACTGTTAGTTATACAGAAAATAGGCAATGCAGTTTTAAAGAAAGAGAACTTTATCTGTTATTTAGAACAGTGAAAAGGTAGAGCCAATATAATATCATCTTCATGTAAATATAGCTCTCTAATCGAATACTATAAATAAGTACATAACATTTGCATTATCATTTGACTTTCAAATATATATAATTTTCGTTTACGTGTCTAAAATGCTGTATAAAGCGAAAATGACTTTACCAGGATGTCTCGAACAAATGTATTCCATTTTGCCTCTGTGTATATATTGATAGATGTTCTGAGAGCGATTTTTATTTTGCTTTCAATTTCCGACCATACTAAAATTGTCTTATACAGCAAGTGAATCCCCACCAATGTATTCCTTTCCCTTGATCTATGTTAGTTTTCCGAGATAATGAGCTTTTATTGTTATAAAACCACCTAGCAGAATCTACGACTGCACTATAAATTTTTGGTATAAAGCTATTAGCAACAGCTGCAGAACATTTGCACAAATTTCATGTGATTTTTATTTTTTTATATTTTTATTAGTGAGTACATCACTTATAACTAATGGCGACAAGCTAACAATAGACTAGTAAGAAATTCGACTATCAAAGAGGTAAGAAATTCTCTCTCGTCGAAAAAAAGAAGATACGTGATGGAGCTTTTTGAAGGTGAAGAGATATCTATCTATTTGATATTTTTTGTTTCTTTCAGATATTGGCAGTTGAATATTGATTTTTATGTCAAACAATTAACTTTGTATCTAATTCAGTGAGTAAGACATCTAAATAAGTATCTAACTGTTATGAGATCTTACAATATATTCATTTAGACACGAACTTATAAAAGTCTATAGTATTCAGCTTAATCACTGAATAACACATTGCGAGTAAATACACTATAAACATTTCGCTCAGGCCCTAGATTCAGCTTATATGTCGAGGCGAACGGCTATAGAGCGCGTCATCTCACTAGTTGCGCATTAATTCTTATAGTAATATATGCAGATGAGTAATAACAACATTCACGATCTAACTTAACAACACTCCATACCAAGAAACCCAAGATTTCTTAGTAATCACAGTTGCAAATTGCATACCTCTTTCCATGATAAATAAAGGAAGGTCATATCAATTGGACGATGTGAAAAACATTTAATAGATATAAAATGACGTGAACACATATATAGGAAGAGCTATATACACACTTTCATTGAGGAAAAAATATAGCTATCACCAGGACTGGCTCATGCACAAGATTGAGCAGCAAACCGATTCTACACAACCGCTGTGTATAAAAATCCACTACCCAGATGTAAGTTCATAACTTCTAAAGTATATAAGTGTCAGTAATTAGTATAAGTCTCATAGATAACATATAATTTAAATAATATAACTGAGCATATCACATGTATACTCAACATACGTATCTATAGTTAACTAAAATCTAAGTATATAATGTGTGTCGGTGAGATATACAAGAGCATAAGAACGTGAGTGAGTTAGATAGTAGTTATGTGAGCAGATGGAACATAACAATTATGCAGAGTAGGATGGTGGGACATACTAATAAGATATAGGGTCGATTGGTAAGAAAGACGGAACGGGAGGGAACAAGGAGGTAGGAGGGAAAAAGCATCGTGACTGTGTGTAGATGACGCAAGAGTTTGACATTAATTGGGTTATATCACGAAGATATAATAAAAGTTACTTCGGTTATGAAACAGTGAGAAGGTAAAATTAACAAGTGCGGGTCGAGGCATTTAATTAAAAGTTTTGTGTAGATGTAGGACGCTGCGAATAATAAAAAACTATAATTTGAGAAAAAACGTTTAGTAAAAGTAAATTAAAATTATGAGTAGGCGAGTTCGCAAAAGTACTGGTGCATCTTAGATTTTTAGTAGGACTTTAGCTCGAAAAAAAATAGGATACTCAAACTGATCCATAGAAGCACAGTTAGCGGAGTATATATGTTATATTAGAATATTCAAGCAAGATATCTATATAGATATATCCAAATCTCGTTACTATTTATTCAACTAAGTTGAATAAATAAATATGAACTGCAGCGAACATCATCCACACAACAATACTGAATCATATACACGCTTAAGATGTACCTTCTATCATCGTATATGGAAATCACTTCTACCTATGGTCAATATTGTGCCTACCATGTCAAGTGTTTTTGAACCAAGATAAGCACCATTGAATATAGATAACGTTTGAGAGAAAAAAGAAAGGTAGACACACAGGTTGCGAACATTCTTTTTATAAGAACTATCACATGAGTAATAAGTTCTGAGAAAGTTTGCACCGTTGATGGAAAGGTCAATTATTATCATCACAAGGAAGTATATCAAAGCGAGATAAGGATTTCACAAACAATGAGAGTAACACAAATAAGATCAGATTAATAGATTAGTCACAAGATTATGAAAATTCTGACTAAACATCATGGGATTAATTCTCACGCCAATGATTTTTCTCGCAGGAAATAAACCATAAAATATAAAAAAAAATGCAATAGAGAAAAATTATTAAATATATATGACAATGATTACCTCCTAAGATGCCATCATAGGCAGTTTAACGAGCGAGATTAAAATGTGCGAAATTATATATAGGGCAGAATAAAATAAAAAATGGGTCGAAAAATAAGGCACAAGTGCAAGAACGTTCTCATGAGCTCTCAGCGTAATGAAAGTTTCGGACAGGGTTCATGTATTTGCTTTATATATGTTGAGATAGTAACTTTTCTCGGTTGTGCCCACAAGTTTCGACCTTAAAAAACTACAGCCAGTAATTAACATTGCCGTGATAAAGAGATAGTAATCCAAGGAAGCCACTTGTATGTTGAATCCTCAGCGATTCTTTTGCGTACTAATTTCCAAAATCTTTCTAAAATTTATGAATGCAATTGTTATCGGCACAAAAAGGAAGCTATAATAATCTGTATCGAGCTATTACAAATGATTAGATAGAAAAGAAGCCTAGTTGATCTGATCTGTGGCAAATATCTTTTATTTTATCAGGAGAATGCACGAAACTGTACAGGAAAGACGAATCATAAAGAAGATAATAATGAATAAGGTTGAAGATAATATGAAATAAGAGAAAAACTGTTATTACATTGAATGATTAATCAGCAATTGAACAACTTTAGCGAGCGGTAATATATTTAATATTAGCAAATACTGCATATTGTGTTGATATAGAGTTATGCTATGCGGTGAGATAATTTGAATTTTATCATAGTAGCAGCAATTTATTTCTTATTATGGTTTTTTAGTCTTCTTTTAGGATATATTCTAATTATATAAATTGATATCTCAAATAGTTAATATCCATTCATTCTTCGTTATTATATATTATGTATTATGTCAGATTATATATGACCAGATTATAGCTATGGGGCAATTAATCACCAGAGTGAAAAGATTATTTAGATATATGATTCAATATTATATCGAGAGTCCCATAGTGTTTTCTGCTGACGCATAGATATGCCAGGATAAAATGAGACGTACCCGGCGTATCTTTAGTACACCGGGCTCCTCGTAAAACCAGCAGGTAAGACTCGGTATCTCTAAAACACCTGTATTCTACACTCACACCATTCGTTCTATGAGCAAATGCGCTTCAACGATCACTCCAAAGAACTATCACAAAACCTATCAGACACAATTCTTACTTTACCACCTTACAAGCATATTATTCAAATCTCACGGATAAAACTAAAATATTATTAAATAGCTATTCTATAAATAAGGATATTAGTATTTTTGCATTTTATAATTATCCTACACACACAGTTTCAATCATGTCCTTAAATATGGAGTATAGTTAATCTATAAATAAAAGATTTGGCACGCGAGACATGAGTTGAGTATGTTTTATTGATCATGATAATCCACACAATGAATCAGGTTCATTGAATAAATCGGACGTCCGACGCATTCTAGTCCGTGGATGGATATCAGATGTGTATCATTTCGATTCACAATCAACACATTCTAATTCGCAGCTTAAAACATGGTCATCAAGAAAATCCGTCCATTGCGAAAGTCATTACCTCCTTAAAGGTAAGCCAATGGGTCCCGCGTAAAATTATGTGTTCTTCAGTGATATTGCGTTGCGTGGTTGTAGGAGTCTTAATTATCTCTCAATGCATTATTCTATTGATAGTGTGACTTCAAAAGTGCTGAATATATAAACCGGTGTAACGCTTTCCATGATAGATAAAAAATATTTACCCAGTTGTTGGTTTCCGACAAAGATTGCTATCTTAGAAATCTAGGAGAGTTCCTCAAGTCGCGAAAGAGTCTAAGCATGAAATACAAAGCAAAATAACATAGGTAGATCTTCTTAAGCCAATTCACAATTCGGAAACACATTATTAACCTATTATAGTTGAAAAAATAATATTATTAAAGTTGAAATGCCATCGTTTTTATATAATTATTACACTTTAATTATCTATCGATTGATGTAAGTTTATCATATTTTTACTAATATAATACACCATTATAAAATAACGTCGTCTGGCAATACATAAAATTTACCCTAATAATAATTTTATTTTTATATCGACCATAGATTTAGGGGGGGTCAAGTGACTCACCTATTATTCACCCCCTGACCTTAATGCAATTTTTCAAGAACGATGAACAATAGTATAATCAAATATATATATTATATATAAATATATATATAATTATATTATTAAATATATAATATATATATATATTATATAATATACAAGTATTATATATAATATATATATATAAATCATATATAAAATAGTATAGTATAATATAGTAATATTATATAATATTTGTTATTATTATTATATTAATTAATTACTATATATATATATAATTTAAATATAATATATAATTATAATATATAAAATATATATTATTTATATAGATAATATAATAATTATAATAGTATATATATTTTATATATATACTATATTACTTAATATAATAATTAATATATATATTTTTGCTATTATTATAATTTATTGAATCTAAATTATTTCGTAAATTATTCACTAATTTGTGTGGTGTGCTTGCGTTGTGTCGTTTTTATTTTATTGTTTATATCAAACATAATCGTAATTAAAGCGTTTTTGTCAAAATTAATTTTTTTAAAACAAAAATTTTTGTTGACAAATACAATGGATTCAAATCAGTATATATATATTTATATCACATATAGCATATTACATCTTATATTAAAATAGTATACTTCTGAATATAACCTTCTCTTTCTTAATTTATAAATACATTATATAGAGTGAGATATGGTGGTTAGTTGCTAAGTTTCAGCATTAAACTCTTAATTTAATTCGGTGGAAATATATAAAAAAAAACATATTTTATAGACTTTTTAAAGTTTAAAAGTTATTTTTATATTTTTTTAAATAAATAAATTTGTTTTTATTAATATAATATTATACTAATATACTATATGATACCCAAGCATTTTTATTATTTTATGTGTTAGTTGTGATACAAAGTTAGTGCATGTTTCCTTTATGTATTTTTTAGATATAGTATATTTTTGGTGAATTAGAAATTTCAATACTTAAATAACTCAATTTATGAAGGATACTGTTAAGGGTTAAATTATTTTTTGAATATATATAATAAATATTAGGTAATATCTCGAATACTGCAATAAAATTATAAATCAATATTAAAATCACTTTATTATAGCTATTATCATGTTACAACAGTAATTAATTTATAACTATATTATGATCTTTAAAAATTTCAGAATAAAAAACTATCCCACTTTTCCAATTCAATAAGCAGTTTCCAATTTTATCTTGTAACGTGTGCTATAATAGTTTTGGTGGAGTATTCCTAATATAGGAAACGTTTAAATACCACTTGATTGCACCCCTGGAGTGCGCATATAAACTTGTTGCTATATAAAAATTGTATCTTAAGGCTTATTTTTAACTCACAGGATATAATAATAAAATGAACTTTTATAGTACCTTTCTGAAGAGAAGAATAGCTTTAATAGCCTCACGCGAAAAAAGTTGTAGTTTATTATCTGATTTTAATATTATTAATTATTATTTTAATTATTTTTATTTTATTCCTCATTAAACTCCATTAATAAATAATTATTTTATTAAAAGAATTTAATTAAATACTATTTCTAACCATGAAGTTTCATATTTCCTCAAATGTTAACAAGAATATTGGATCTAATAGCGTAAGTATAAGATATGAGTTGCGATAATTATACTAATTAATTTAATAAAGAGTGAAAAATTAAATAACGCCTTGCCTCTATTTTTTTCTTCTTATTATGTATCGATTATTTTATGACTTCTTTATTTCTTATCTGTATTGCGTCGTTATTATAACTAGAAAAGGTTTAAACTGTAAATTAATGACTTTATTATTATTTCATCTTATATTTTTGAATCAATGATTTAGTGCTATTCTTTGGGATTATCAAAGTATATGTCAGCTTGAGTATATTAACACTGAATTATATGCATTAATTACATTACTTGATGTCCTAGGAGTATAATGTGTACTATAGATCTCTTATTTACTAGAGAACTACAGAGAGAAAGTCCGGAAGAGACAACTCAGAAAGAGTTAATTGAGGAGTAGGGTACAGAGAGCAAAAACTATTTTATTAGACAGAAGATAGAGAAGGAGAAGAAGCAAGAAGAAATGAGAATTTAAGGAAGGAATAGACAATGAAAAGAATATTTATGGAATACTCCCAAAATCAACATAATTTTTATAAGGAATAATGTAGCTCACACACATAAGGTTATTGCTGGAATATTATCGATATTTATTATTTATACGTTATTTTTGTTTAAAAGCTGGATAAATCTAAAATATTTAACTTGTTTTTAGATATTAGTTTATTTCTTTGGCAGCTAAGTTATATTCATAATTGAAAAAATTAAAGAATCATAGAAATGTCAAGAATGTAGAATATCAGTTTTGGAATATGACAAGTTTGCTTATTCATGAGAGGATACGAAGATTACGATAGATAATATTTTAATTATTTGGTCGAGAGTGTTAGTATCAGAATTTAGTCTGTAATAGCATATTTAATTGTATTATTGAGAGTGACGACATTTTGTATTTAAGTTCAGTTAATGCTCCCTCGATTTTAGAATAGGATATAGTAGAAATTGAAGAAAATGAGAATAGAGATAGTGAATGAATAATAAAGCGTTTTTGACGTAGAGATATTTAGATAAACCCTGAGTCAAACAATAGGGGATCGAGAAAGAAGAAAGATTCATAGAAATGAGAGAGAGTAAGAGACCAGCGATAAAAGCTGACATAGAAGATAGGAGAGATGAGAAATGATATATATATAGATATAAGAAATAACGAGAGAAGAAGAGAATAAATATGTTCATTAATTATAGTAAGAAAAGAGATACGATTAGAATAAGAGGTAAACTTAGGTTAGTAATATGGTTAGCTAAATATATCGTTAGATATTTGAGTACTGTTACTGAAAGTTAAATATAGAAGAATAGAAATTTAATTATTGATGCATTAATGTTTAAGAAGTGGTCTAATGTGATAAAATATACACTAAAACGTGAATATAACAAAAATAAATCACAAAAAATGGATTATTTATTGCATTCAAGCGATATTGATATATACAATAAGATATAAAGTATCGGTGTATCTATATCAAGATGGGGCAACAGGATAACAAAAACTTTTGTTGAGCTAGTGTTTATGTATAATTTTAATTATCATATATATTAAATAATCATTAGATATTTTTTCTAAGATTTATATCTATATACAGTTATATGTTATAAATGGTTGATTCTATATTAATATATATATATATATACTATATATTATATATATATATATATAGTATAATTTAAATATATAGTAATATAGTTATATATATTAATAATATATATATATTAAAGATAGGTATATAGCTATAATAGATATATATATATATATAATATAATATATAAAATACTATATTATAATAATAAATTAGAAATATATTGACCAGTAACCTATTTTTTTTATTCAATTTGCATCCTAGAAGAAATCGATAAGGACGGCTGTATATATATAAACCTACTATATATTTACGAATGTTTATGAATATATATAATATAGATACATATTTTAGTAATATATATGTATATTAATTACAATATTTCAATTAAATTCATGTATGAAAATTACCTTATTATATATACACATATATATAATATATAGTATTATATAATTAATACTTAATAATTAGTATATATAATATATTATATATATATATATATATAATATAATTAAATATATATATAATGAGAGAGAGAGAGAGAGACGTAAGATATATAGAAGAGAGGAAGAGATTAGGAGAGATAATATATATAATAGAAGAAGATAATTTAGAAGAAGAGAGAGAGAGATAAGAGAGAGAGAGATTACGAGAATAAAAATTCGAAGAAATATAGTTTCGAGACTAGAGTGGAGAGAGAGATAGAGATGGGAAATCCAAGAAAGAGATAGAGAGATGGTATGGACTGCAGTAGACAGCAAGAGAAATTTTACTCCAAAGATTTTATTGCCGTTGACAATTTATTAGTTGACAATAACATCTTTTATCAAATATAAACCTAATGTTAAACTTATAATTTTATATAGTAAAATAATTTATAAAAGATTTTAAATAATTTTATATTTAATATATATATAAATCCAAAAGCGATTAAAATTCTTATTTTCTTTTATTAATTAATATTATTTAGAGATGGGTAGAGATAAGATGTATTTTTAACATCTACTAAATGATTTAAATTTATTTGTACCCTTATCATTATTTCTATGTATCACTTAAAACAGTACTCAATGATGAGTCTAACCATACTATATTATTTTGAGATATCTTAGAATATCTACATCCTTAAAAACGTTACTTATTATAGATGTTCTAAACCATTATTAATAATTATCAAAAAGAATGATGTAATAGGTTTTAAATATATTAGAAACACTTCACAGTATTGAAGTCGATATATGTATAAAACAAATTGAAAAAAAATATAATAATTGTTAAAATTTGTATCCTCAAATTTGCTTTGATGTTATTTTGAGACGAATCCTGTATATAATTTACTACTGTAATACAGTAAAAATTTCTTTTGGGAGTTCAAGGAAAGGAAGTAACAAATTACTCCAGTATGATTGTTATTTTAAAAAGTTTAATTACCGACTATCAAATCTCTCCTGATTCTAACACTTTATTTGTTCTCTTTTGTTCTGGCTTGCGTTTGTTCTCTACGTTACTAGTAAATTTTTGGCCTATCTCGTATAGTAAACAAGAATTTGTTTTTCTTTTCTCTTGTAAATCACATACTACAAATACATTACGCATTCAGTGATTGATAGAATATTGGAATAAAGTCTCGACTAGAACCTTCTATTTTAAAGAGTTTCTAATTTTTAGGAGAAATGGATAAGCCGTGATCTAACATGATCAAAACCTATATTGAGTAATGATAATAATTAGTGAAGCAGAATGACTAGTAGTAAGAATGTGACAACTAATCAAATTCAGTATGCGTCGAAAAACAAAACAAATTCAGATCATTAGATTAAATTAAAGGCAAGATAGAGATATAAAGATATACATGTTACAGTTAGCTCGAATTTATTAAAACAATTCAACTACTTTGTAATATCAGAAAAAATATCACCAGAAAAATATCAAATAGAAAGTTTATTTATGAAATGATTAAAGTTTATTATTAATCGTATCTATAATAATAAGTAATTTATGTATTCTAGGTACAGTTTGACCTATATAATGAGTAGTACAGTCATTATTCTGAAAAATGTTATATCTGTTATTTAATTTGCTTTTTTAAATAAACTATGGTTCTTTTAACCAAATCTATATTTAGTAATGGATATAAGGCTTACGAATCCTAGTGTAAATTTCAAGGCTATATGAATGTAATTAATTAATAACTGATGTGGTCCACTCCTCATACGATAGGATTGGACGCCTAGAATTTGCTATGTATTAACGTAACCCTTATATGTTGAAGTGCTATCTGATGTGGCTGTATAAGTTATAGCCTATAACAAAACTGTTTGGGGCGACCGATTACCCACATTTTGAAAAGCCCTCCGAAAGACATGCTGACAGACTAACGGACCCCTGATAAGGCTTAGTTTATAGACAGTAACAGATACTAACAGTACTAGTGAGTCGCGCCTACTATAGTTGTACGCAGAATATACTAACAAACTACATTTAATTTAATATATTAGTAAACGTTCAGAATGATAGTATGTTTCGAAGGAAATAACACTTATCTTATATAAGTTGTTAAGTTTAATAATACCCCTTATCATACGTATTATCACTTACTACACCTCTTACATCTCCTCTCAGTCAGCGCTGCTATTTATCATCGTAATATTCTAACCGATAATTCAGTTAGCACTATGCGTTCATCACCTTTATTAAGTAGTATAGTTATTCTGAGTGAAATACTATGTATCCCTAGCCATTAACTAATGATCTCGATACTTCCATTGTGATTATATTCATACGCTTTGCCTTAATACTACGCAGTGGACGTTACGACTCCGGCTAATTGTCTAGGTCCGGTTCCGGCTCCCGGCTTCACGGTATATATATATAATATACAGCGAGGTGATCACAATAATTGACTGCGTTCGTATATCCGGTATTTATATATTTTATATAGTAGGTTTTATTATATTCTTACGCCGCTATCGTAGTTCTTAACTTTACGCATCTAGTAAGTTCCGAATGTCTGAATATTTAATATATATTATCTCACAGTGGATTAGGGTTATCGTAATTCAGCTTAAATTTGTGGTATATAATAGAATTAATTAGTGAGCGTAACTCATCGTCATATTATAGATACCATGTATACTCCACCATATGTGCCACCCGAATGATGATTACTCCCAACTATACCCACCTCATTATATATAAATCGAAGGTGCATAATTGCTGATAATTGCGTGAGAGGATTCATAAGTAGTAATATGTAAATTTTCTAGATAAATACTATTGAATAATGTGAATCTGTGTAGAGTTAGTGATTACTCTACTGTAACCTAGGTGCTAGGAAGTACCACTTTGACTATATTGAGTGTTATACAGTAACATCCGAGGTTAATATAACATATATCTATATTAATAAATACTACAACATAATGAGTTATTAATGAGTTATTAATAAGTTATTACTGAATATTATAATTATTGTAGTATAGAGTTATCGAATATGTAATGGTTATAAGACAGCATTATGTATGTCTAGTGAGGATCCCCCAAGAAGGTGAATCCCCACCCCAAACTAATAAATATCTGATGAGAGAAGTGATAATAAACTTTAATTATTCAACAACCTTTTTAGGTTTGATAATCTTAAGGTGTAGTATACCCTGGTATACTTAGTGATAATAAATGAGCCAGAATAATTGACTACTAAAATTTACTGAGACCAGCCCCCAAATCTGTAAATAATTGACATATTTGAAATGATAGAAAATCATGTATAATACAAACCTATCTAGTAAATAGTATTCTTAAGACCCCTAGAGTGTAAAATGACTGGGTAGCCCCAACTGTGTAATATAACTATAATATAGTATTAGTACTCACCCCAAAATCTGATAATTAATTGATACTATATAAGACAGTAACGAAAACTTATATACAATAGCCTTTTAGGGTATTTATAGTAGTATATGTTATACGTGATTAATTATAATAAAATGACCCGATTGACCATATCTAGTATGGTGAAACTATTAACGGTCACTCTCTCAAATCTAGAAAGTATTAGTACATACCTAGAACGATGTGAAAAACAAGTAGCTATTATCTATTTGGGTACTAATGGATTAATTAAAGATGTACTCACTATATTAATATATTATATACATTATATATATAATAATGGTTTAAAATTATAAATATAATACCTAATAACACAGCAACATAAATGGGAGTCTCCGTAAACTCCCAATACCAAATAATATTTGACCTAATTAGAAACGATGGAAATTTTAAAACAACCTTTCGATATAATAAGGTACTCATATATCCGTAATTAGTGGTAAATAGCTAACGTATATCAGCATACCTATAAGTTATATAGTATGTCACGATTCGGATAATCATATATAACATATTCTTGATAAGCCCTACTTGAATAGAAGCGGGGCTTATCTATTTTATTTAATTGGGAATGCTGTATATTAGCTTATAAATTGTAGTATGGACAGAAATATATATAAATATGTTAATCATATAAAAATATAATAAAAATAAATTAAATAAAATAAATATTTCTTATTCGATATTAAGTTATCATTATCTTCTTTATTCTAACTTTTACAATATCATTTATAAATATAACCAGTATAAATTACATACGAAAATTTACAATACACACCATGCCCGACACTTGCAAGAGGCTTCAGATACGCACGTACTAATCCATATCTGTATCTATTTGACTACCAGATCATTGTTCTTACAACTTCAACTATATAATAAGATTTGAAGAATAGAACGTAACATATCCAAATATCAAACCTGAGTCGATACAAAGATACAGACAATTAATTATTGTCAAGATACCGTAATACAAAGTATTCATATCACAGTAATAAAAAGCTTACTTAGCATTCATATGATAACTAATGAATATAATACCCTCACATAACGTAAACTTAGTATAGCAATAGATCTTATAAATGCATCAGAATTTAACAAATGTTTTAACGATATTGACTACAATATAATGTTCACACTTATATATCATCGTATAAGTAATCATACTATTAAACTTTCAAAAAAAAAACTTTTTTTCTTCACCTTTTCGAACAATAATGGTATTTTCAATATTGACATATTAGTTAATGTTACATAACATGGTATTATGTAACAAAAAAGTTACCATAACTTAGTTGATGTTAGTTAGTTAATTATACTAATATAAGACCAACGAAGTATATATATAGTATATATACTCTATATATAAATAAAAGTAATTACTAATAATTAAAACTAATAACATATAGATACATCAAAACTATATACTTAAAGTTAAGTAATAATGTACATCAATAGTCAAA